>JABSTQ010008302.1:0-24741 GCA_013358835.2 Ixodes persulcatus | reverse complement strand
TTAAATTCACTACATTTCAACTTACTGTTGAGCGGTATATTTCTACTCTACTCAAATTACTTTTGAAGCCAATACTCAGTAACTAAACTTAACTGCTTTTTTTAAGTAACTTGTGCATTTCTGGTGAAACCGTGATGTCATCTATCTTCTCATTTTGCAGATCACCAGTACAGCATCATGACTTCAGTGGACCAGGCCCTGCGTGAGCGCATTAGACAAGTCGAGGAGCTCTCCTCGGAGAATGAGAGACTGCGCAAGGACAATGACTGTCTACGAAAAAAGAATGAAGCCCTGCTGAAAAAAGTGGCTCGTCTGAAGAACATGTACGATGAAGCTGAGCAAGTTATTGATGCCACGGTGCCTCCCCAGGTCTTCACCCTCACCGATGTGCAGCAGGATAGCGAGAAACTCGCTTTCTACACAGGATTCGAGTCCCTTAAGAAATTTCTGGCCTTTATCAAGTTCGTGCGAACGGGCTACGACTCCTACAAGCAGCGTCAAGCTCCCCAGGGAAGGCCACTGAATCTGTCCATGGAGGACCAGCTCCTGCTCGTGTTGTCACGCCTCCGGGTGTGGCTTCTGGAGCAAGACCTCGCGTACCGGTTCGGTGTGCACGTCAGCACAGTAAGTCGTGTATGGACCTTCTGGGTTGGGTTCCTGGCAGACCACCTCGCGCAAGTGAGCTACTGGCCCTCTCGACAAGTTGTTAAAGAGTACATGCCGGAGTGCTTTACCGAGGTGTATCCATCGACTCGGGTAATCTTGGATTGCACGGAAGTATTCATTGAGACACCCAGTGACTTCAGGGTGCAGAGCGACACTTATTCAAGCTATAAATGCCATAACACTGCAAAAGGCTTGCTGGGCATCACCCCTAATGGTTTTGTGTCCTTCGTGAGCAACCTCGCACCTGGCCGGGTGTCGGACAAAGCCCTGACAGCAAATTCCGGACTGTGTGCCCTCCTCGAGCCCGGTGACTCCGTCATGGCAGACAGGGGGTTTGTCATCTCCGAAGAAGTAGAAGCTGTCGGGGCCACTCTGAACATCCCACCCTTCCTTGGAGGAAAACCGCAGCTCTCCCTGGAGGATGAAGCTAGGACGAGAGCCATCGCCAAGGTCCGCATTCATGTGGAGCGGGTCATAGGACAAATGAAGTCATTTCGCATCCTGAGAAGAACTTTCCCCAACAGCATGAGCCGCAGCTTGGACTCAGTCTGGAAGATCTGTGTGCTGCTTTGCAACTTTACACGGGAGCCACTTTTGAGCCGTAGAGTGTCGGGAGGCTGCACCTAGAGGCGACCGCCGACTGCAGCGCCACGATGTTCCAAACAGGAAAAGGCACGAACCGTGCCGGGGCACTTGCTGCGACGCAAGCCAGTGGTGACGTTGTCCTGTGTCGGTCCTCGGATGTATAATCCCCAACACCCCGAATAAACCGTTATCATTCACCTACCCAACGGCTACAACAGGTAGAACCCCCGATTGTGTACGTTGATAGGCTAACTACCTCAGTGACCTTGAGGTAGCTTTCTGTATAAGAGAAGGCTGCAGTCTTGCAGATGTATTTATATTTGAGATGTTGTACTAATCAGACATTGCCAAAGTTCTCCAGGTTTGACTTTATAGATTGCCTTCATGCGTCATAATTAGTAACTACGAAGCAGGCGCATAAGCAGTTGGGGGGGGGTTCTAAAATTCCAGAATGTGCTTATGACCTGGCTATAGGGTATACCAGTAACCGAGGCTTCGAGAATGCACAAAATTATACCTTTAAACCTTGAACAACTGCTAAGGTGGATGTATGGTTAGCAACATTCATGTTCTGTGCTGTTGTAAGCCAGGATTCATATTTCTGCAATGGCACCTTTCATAGAAAGTCTGTACTTCCTTCAACTTCAAAGCGCGAAACACATGTACGACAAAACCGTCCGATCAGGTAATACGACGGTTGGAGGCGAGGGTTTTCAACGCTCTCCGGTGCTACGAAAACCCTCGCCCCCCAGGGTCATTCCGGCAGTCCGCACATCGGATCGGACGGTTTCGTCGAACATGTGTTTCGCATTTAAGTCCGAGCGCTATGAGATGACAGGGCCAATCAAGCAGCATTGAAAGTGCAACGCCACTCTGCACTTTCTGCATCCGAATGGATCTCCCGGCGATGTACTTGCGACATTGCGCCTTCGTCGTTGCTTGATTGGCCCTGTCGTCTCGAAGCGTCCGCTGCACTCGGGCTTAAATTGAAACATTTTTTTTTAATAGAAGCATACATTCGAAATTAAATATCCATTTGTATTGTACCTATCTTACGTGATGACATGTACCGTGATCATGTATGATCAAGACTGTGTCACGTGATCATGCAAGATTAGTTGTCATGTTAGGACTAATCTTGCGTGATTATACGACAGTTACGTAATGAACAACATCTTAATTTGACGTAAAAGTTACGGATCAGTTTTACAGCAGTTGCGCAGTACTGCTGTAAATTGTTTCGCATTTTAACAAGGCACAGCAATTTCGGCTACAATTTTTTCTTGCATGCTGTCATGATCTAGCTTTGAAAACTAAATCTGACGCAAACATTTTTCACTTTTCAAAAGCTGATTTATTAGGCACTTCAAGTCACCGCTCAGGCTTTTCGGTACTTAAAGAAAAAATCTGTAAGTCGTGGAACCATGACATCACCCCACAGTTTGTCGTCAAAGGGCACCCGAGTGACCCAACAGTCTACTTCCCAATCAACGACAAGGTCGCACCATTCCAATCCCGTGAGAGCAAGCTGCCCAGTCATTTGATGATAGTGCTTATGATTGGGGTCTATTTTGTCATCTTTGATAAACTCGGCGAACCCCCTGCCCTTCACTTCCTCAAAGGTTTGCAGACCTGCTGCGATTGCCCGGGACGCGCGGTCTTCACTTCGACGAGTCCATACTCTTGGATGTCCTGATCCCAAACGAGGCCATCTGGCGATGCCCCCAGCATGGGAAGGCCGGGGTTCACACAGAGTCCAACACTGAAGAGTTGAACCCTCTTCTTCATCTGGTAGCGTTGCAGGGCAGCTGCCTCATTTTTCAGCCCTGCCTTCATATGGTGTGTTGCACCATGTGTGCCAGAGAAGATGTTGCGTAGGAAAGTTTCGTTAACCGCAGCTTTCCGCTTCACAATGTCCCCGAACTGGGACGCCGTGATCCTTTTTGCTCGTTCAGAGTGCCACAGCTTGCTCCGGCTTTGGCCACGTGTCTCTTCCAGGCTTTGAGCCTCGTCAAGTGTTATGACACAAGGGTCATTCGGTGGCATCTGGAGGGTCCAACACTCCTTGATTGGCAGGCTGATTCTTGCCACACAAGCTGCGTCATCCAGGGAAGGACGCTCCTGAACCTTCCTGGGCAAGGCCGTAAATGCAGCTTCCTTGATTACATCTGCAAACATAGGAAATATGGCGTTCTCCACAAAAACTGCATGGAGCCTCTTGAGGGCGGCTTGTGAAACATCCACATGCACTTGTGCAGTCTTCGTTGCACCTCTCGACTTTTTGTTTGGGTCGTGCTTCACAAAGTCCAGCTCCTTGAAGATTGTGGTGCTTGCACTTCTTTTCGACGAGGATGGGCCCTACTGTCTTGCGCCCTCCGTGCACGCCAGTGCATCTGGGATGAAGGATCGTCCTTCTCTGACCAGGTCGAGCATATGCCAGAGTAAAGCTGTCACATGCTTGCAGACACCACCTTTTCCAGCCTTGCAAGCACAAGAAGCCTTCGTTACTTGTCCATCTTGGCAGATCACCGCATGTACTGGGTAGCGCTTCGCAAGGCTCATTGAAGCCTCCACATCAGCCTTGATGATGGTATCTGAAGCACTGGTAGTGTGAAGAAAAATGTTCAACACTTTCTCGGCCTTGAACATCTTGTACCCAGAGATGAAGTGCTTCTGGGCTCCAGCTGCATGGCCACGCTCCCTGATGTGGGTCTCGGAAAAGGTGGATGGAAAGTCCTTGAGCTGCTTTGTCCAAGGGCCGGCTGGAAGTGGTGGCTCTTGTGGCTCCATGAGTCCTTTAAAAAGAAAATTAAAAAAAAAGTTTAGAAAGAGGTATGGTTACACGATTAACACAGCTTTTCAGTGTCTTAGTGTTGTTTTGACTGAACCCAGAATAACCTAAAAGGTACAGAGCGCGACACTGTTAGCGCGAACAAGCGATCGCCGGTTTTTCCCGTTTTTCTCTTTGAAACCAAGGGATGTCATCCAAGTTATTATTGCTACGGAAAGAGCTCATTTCATTCTATAATGTAAGCAATAAAATGTCGTGCTCGCTAATACTATTTAGAAGCAAAATGCGAAAATGCGCCGATGTCGTGTTCGTGCTAACAGTGTCGCGATGTGTACATCTTGAGCTGACATCTAGACTAGAGAAATAAAATTCTGGAAGGAACTACGAGTTTCAATGTGTCTGCCTGGGTGAAAACACACCTCTACACTTAAAACAGGGCGTTGGCAACTGACAACCGCTTAGTAGATTGATTATGAATGCATGCCAAAGGCGCATACAAGCCGCGACGTTGAACCGCCGGCGCTTGCTAAGGGCTCGCGCCGCTGCGTGCAGTTGTCAGGCGCCGCAGCGTTTGCATACGCCTCAGCTTCGCAAACATTCGGACAAATGGTTCGCGGCGACAAAGCGGCGTGCTGTATCTTGCTTGGTCAAGTAAGCGGCACTCGAAGTCATAAGCTACAGTGCGAGTCAACGGAGCGAGCGCGGGCGGCCAAATCACAGCGCACTCGGCTCACGCGTCGCGATTCTTGATTCAGTGCTCTGCCTATCCCAATGACATGTGCGCGGGTGTTTATAAACGGCTCCTCTCGACTGCACGCGGGTCAAATGAACCAAAATGAACAGCTAACAGCGCGATAGGAATTGGTAGCAACGATAGTACTCACCCGGGGAACGACGCGCGAACCGGCGTGTTGTCCGTCGGCATTCCCGTCGAAAAAGGCAAAATAAAGGTACAAATACTATATATATATACAAGAAATATCGCGCGCAGAAGAGAATAAAAACACTTAGAAGCAATAAAAAATACACTGGAATAGATAAAAAATAGGTAATAGAATCGAAAAACAGAGGATTAAGAGGAGGCAAACGACAAGGCAAGGCGATCTCAATGCATAGCGGCCAGGCGAGGGACAGTCTCTCCCACAATTCCTCGCGCGCGGGCCGGGGCGCTTGGGAAAACTGCAAAAGGTCTATTGAGCCGGGCTGAACTTTTTCGTTACGTTCGGGAACGACGGGAGCGACAGACCAATCACAGGTCGAGGAGAGCTCGGTCGCGCGCGTTGCATGCCGGTCGTGCCGGGCTCCTTGTATATGCAAACATGGCGTCGGTGGTTATCGTCGACGTGGACGGCGTGGTGGAAGCTCATCGTTCCGCCTAAAAGCGCTATCCTTGACTGTGAATTTTCGGCGTGTGTCGTTATGATAACCCAGCACGTACTAGAAGGGAAGATCCACCTACTCGTGCGGCGATCTCGTGGCGGCACTCTCAAGACTGCAGAAACGCCCGTGCCGTCGTGTTTGTTTACTTCGACTACAGTGGTGCTTTCTTAGCATTTGTGTCCTCGAACATCTTCGGATTTCTTCTTTGGCGCATTCCATGCGTGTGATCAAGTTCAAGGTATTGCTGGTGCGTACCGTATAAAGGATGCGAATTCTCACGCGTTTTCATCACCCGAGAAAGGTGATTAGTGTTAGCAATCCTGAACGCTCGCAACGTCTATCTGATCACGAAATTATATTTCTACGTTGCTATAGCGCTGCTAAGATTACATCGTCTTTTATAATCGTAGAAAAGGCGTGTGGCGAGATTTGTACTGTTGGCAAAGTCGTGTATTAAAGTCGTGATCGTGCAAGACGGCGTACTGCATCTTTTTTTCTTTTTTTAATGCACTACCCTGCAAGCGTTTCCTGAAAAATAAAAAATAAAGTTTGTGGTCATAGAAGGCGGTCTGTCTATTTTCTGTTACGCAAGTGAGTGGCAGCGCGTCCTTAACAGTTGACGGCGGCGGAGAGGCGGTCGCCGTAGGTCGCCGTGCTGCCGACGCACTGCGCTTGTTGCAGTGGTCGCAGGAGTTTACGCGAGGCGCAGAGCGGTCGTTCCGGTCACAACGGACCCAGTCGTGGATAACGGGTTCGTTTCAGATGTTTGAACCAGCCTTCACACAGCTATTGTAGGCGCACAGCAGACCTTCCTGACTGTACGCCATAGCCGAAACCTCTGGCTGCTCCGGTGAGGACGGTGGACCTCGCGTCGGGCAGGAAACCGTCCGCCATGTTTGTAAGCGTAGCTGGGTTGCTTACTATTGGCTAGGAGCAAGAGCTGAAGCTCGTTTCTCATTGGCTGTTGATTCGTTTGGTTGCATGCGGTTCCATGTGTGTGTACACGTCGCGTACAGTTGTCGTTGAAGTCGCAGCGGTTGCATTCGTTCGTAAGCATAGTGGTCGCTCTGAACGCAAATGTGTGAACGGGCCTTGAGGCGGAGCTCTTGTCCTCTCACCGAGTATAGGGTAATATACAAGAATATATGTCAAGCAGCAATGTCCCGAAGAGCTGCGTTCATCATAGGGCTCATTTTATTGCTTAGGCATATACCACGTCGCATCAGCACCCGAGCAACATCAGTCTCTCGTTTGTAATCGCAAGTACTTTTAAAACGAATAAAACGACTTGCCACTTTCACCCGGTAATTGGGGGCAGAAGCTTCGTTGGGGCATCGTGACGTGTTGCTTCTCCCGCAGTGGCGTCACCCTCGGCAGTACACCGTACTAACATTGATACCCTAGCAGTGAACGCCATGACGCAATCACGCTGCTTCGCGCGGCGCGCGGTGGTTTTGGTACCGCCGAGTTGTTTCTGCGTTTATTCGTCACGATTGTGCGCAGGATGCCGCGCAATAGCGCGGCAGAGGGCTGCAGCAACAGCGTGCTGAACTGCGAGACGCCGACCCACGGGTTTCCGAACGATGAGAAATTCCGAAGCGTGTGGATCCGTCTCGCGCGTCCGTCGTCTCTCGGGCGCCGGTGAAAACCGATCACCTGTGCGGTGACCATATTCGCGCGACGAGGACTATGAAAGGCGACCCACTGTCCTCAGGAGTCTGGGTCTTCCTACCAAAATATTCGGTTGCTACCAGGAGTTGTGCCGACTATTTTTTTTTCTATGAAAAAGAAAGGCGGGAGATTTCTGCGAATTGCACGAAAACCGAAACAAACTGGTAAGTGAGCACGCTGTTAATAAAACACGTAATAAGCATACCTCCAAGTTGGCCAATCATTATTAAATGCAAACCATTTCCTGGCAACCCCGACCCCTTTCAAATTTTGTCGGGCGGTCGGTTGGTCTGTCGGATGGTTCGTACGGTTCTAGCCCGAATCGCCTGTCCTTCACCATTTGCGAGAGTGACTATACTCCTTCTCGCTGACATCTTCCGAGTCCCCTTGGCAGTCAAAATACTCGTCCTCTCGAGTTCATAGATCATGGCGGAATGCACCGCGATCTACAAGGACAGGAATGAATACGTCACGACGGTCGTCGTCCAGCTGTACAGTCCTCCGCCACTCCGAAACGCGAGATTGCAACACGCAAAAGCCACCGCGTGGCGGCGCTCATAATCACGTCAGCCTTTGGCTGCGCTGAGGAGCCTGACGTCACAATTGCGACGGAGTTCTCATGACGCATCGCACGCCTCGGTGGCCGATTTCGAAAGGCTCACTAGAATCGGACGCTTGAAACGAAAAATATAGCCATCCGCTCAAAATACCAACGTGCGATTGTCATTCGCGGGTGTCATATTTCACCCCTTTCGGAAAGGTTTCCGCATATTTTCATTTTTTCGTTTTTGTACCCCTTTAAGCGATAACTGTTATGGGCTCTTCCTCTCACTCGAAATGATTTGGTGAGTTCGTCGTCGATACCGCCAAGTGCCGAAGAAAAATCCCTAAAACCCGCCGCGGTTCTCTTAGTCGATCCCGGGTCCGATGATCGAGAAGCCAGCGCGATACCACAAAGACACCCCAGTTGCTTTCTTTTATTACATCAGGTGTCTTCTAACTTTTTCGCCCAGGGGCCGGATTTGGGACACGTCGCAGTCTCAAAAGCCAAAAAAATGAATAAATGAATGGGGTTTAAGTACAAAAATTAGTTAGAGTTATCAAATAATCTGAAGCAGTTTAATCGACACATTTTATTTTTAAATTCAATATTTAGTTAATTATAACAAATCACGGGGCATAAATATAAGTGCAGATGAAGTTTTAGGTCATTCACACAGGGCAGAAAACTAAGGAGAATGGTTGAACTAGTGATGAAAGCGATAGTTCTGTCACAGGATACTAAGCATGTATACATGATAACTCAAGGGGTTCTAACATAGTTATTCAAGCATGAAACAGGTGACTAAAAATAATGATGCTTGTGATTGATGACAACGTGCATGATGTCGGGGCTGGCAAGTATTGCGATACAAATGTATGTCACGTAAAATACAGATTAATTCACTGATTAGGGGCAGTGGATGTGTTAATACGATATCTTCGCCAACAAGAATTACTACTGAAACATCGACACTAGTTGATTTATTTATCACAATTTACGATGAATCATACACTAAATCTGGCGTCGTTATAGCCGACATAAGTGATCACTTAGGCATATTTTTGTGTATACAAAATAAAATTACTAACAAAGAACAGAATAATCAGTCAATTAAATTACAAAACGTAACACTTGATAGCTTGAATGATTTTAGACAGAAACTTTCTTGTTTGGACTGGAACAACGTCTTTCAAGAAACAAACGCCGATGCGACATATATAACTTGTTTCTGAATAAATTTCATCACTACGTACTTCTAGAAAGAGTCGTAAACCATGGGTAACAAAGGAATTACTCACAAAACTTCGTACCAAAAATGCGCTATATAATATATTTGTAAAAACCAGAGAAAGTGAAAAAATGAAACTTTTTAAACTGTATCGAAACCAACTAAACAAAGAACTTCGAAATGCTAGAGAATTGTATTTCTATAAGTTATTTGTAAGGTGTAATAACAAAAACGACGTTGTATGGAAAAAACTAAATTTTGTCTTGGGTAGTTCATGTGCGCCGAAACAAATAGAAAATATAAACAGGAACGGCCACGAGTTATGAGGTCGAGCATTGGCAAATGCATTTAATAATTATTTTGTTAGCGTCGTTAAAGAAAGTTCCTAGTCAGACGCGCGCAAGTATATAAATATTTAAAACGATGCATCAATGTTTCTTACGCATATCATTGATACAGATGTCATATCAGTCTTTAATGCGCTCAAAAATAGTAAAAGTTGTGATTCCGATGGATTACAGATCACGCCGGTTAGGCATGTTATTGATCTTGTTTCTCCTTGCTTAAAGCACATCTTGCATCTATGCTTGCTAGCCTGAGTATTTCCCAGTCGAATGCAACTTAACGCTCAGAACAAGGAAGTTGCTTTGGGACAGCGCAATGCCTAGCAAAAGAAATGGCGATAAGGTTTTTTTAGTAGGCGACAGGCTGCATATAGATGGGGATATTTACTCTTGGGATGATATCAAACAGACACGCGTTCTACTTTCTACAAAAAGCGCTCCTGTGCCCGACCAGCCATGACGCCAATCAAGAGAAGTGTTTCGCCTTGTGTCTTTTAACGCACGGAGTATTATGAATAAACTAACAGATTTTGAAACCATGCTGCTTCACCTAGACCCTCACGTAACGCTGATAACAGAAACTTGGTTGCATTCAGGAATAGATGATAGTGAAATAATTCCGCAGACTCACAAAGTATAACGGAACGACAGGCCGTCTCGAGGGGGTGGTGTTGCTATTGTCTTAAAAGCTGATATAAAAGCATTTTTGCTGCCAGGCGTACCCAACCACGAGAGTTTATGGTGTAAGATAGACTTTTAGGGGAACAGTGTAGTCCTGGGTTGTTTACAGACCCCCTAATGCCAGTATAAAAATTATAGAAGATCTCAGTGACTACTTGGTTCGTTTTCGTAATGATCGTGTGCGGCTAATTTTAGCCGGCGATTTTAACTTACCACACATTGATTGGCCAAACATGAGATCAACAGGTTTGCAAACTCGCGATTCGGAACTGTTACTGGATTGTGCATTTTCGTGCGATCTAAATCAAGTAGTCTCATCGTCGCCTAATCTGGACACTTGGCGAAAACGTCGGCGAGAAATCTGGCGGCCGTGATTGGTCGAAGCCGCACTTGACCTTGGCGCCGGCCAATCAGAGCCGCCGGATTTCTCGCCGACTTTTTCGCCAAGTGTCCAGATTAGGGCCCCAGGGTGGGTTCCACAACAGAGACTGTGTTGGATTTAATTTTTGTTGGGCGCCTAATATCAGATTACACTGTTGATGTGCGAAACGGACTGTCAGACCAGAAGTTGCTGTATTTCACGTCAAGCTTTGTAAAAAACAGTCATGAGGATGCAACACAAAAATGTGTGGTTAAAAATTACAACGCCGCCGATGATGTTAGTATATTGGACTATTTGGAAACTCATTTTGATCACTTTAGCCCAGACTTGGACGTAGTTCAACTACTCTACTCAAACTACTGTAGTTTAACTACTTTTCCGAGTAACTTGGCAACTTTCAATTGCAACTTGATTTGGGTAATTAGTAGTTTAATTTAACTACTTTTTTCAGGTAACTTCTACTCAAATTACTAACTACTTTCGAAATCTAGTGTTAATTTTGCTCATCACGAAAGTTTGAGCGAGGAAACAAATAAGACGCCGGCAGATGAAGTGGCATTCCCGAACAAGGGGCCCCCTCACATTCCGTTCCCACGCACTTATTAGCCCCGTGCGCGACCGAAAGCGTCGCTGTGGTCGGCCTTCCACGATTGGCCGAACGCTGACTATGACGTCGGAAAGGGGATTTATCATCGACGGAAATAAGAGGAATGAAAGAACTTTAATTTTGACGGTGTTGGCAGTGTTCCTTTGAGAGCGCAATGATTTCAAGCTTCCACCATGCTAATAACAAACACCATCGAACTCGTTGTTTGTAAGGTAATGACGTCACAATGGGGAACCACAGGAGGGCGCCAACAAAACATCTCGCCGCTAATACTCGGCAGCCGTAGAAACTGCATCACAGGCGTCCTTGGGCCAATGCGGCGACGAGCAGCCAAAACATAACACCGGCGCGCACGAACGCAGAAAGAGATGCTTAACAAGCCTTGGTCGGGTATTGACCTAATCCGGTAATGCACGCAGACGCCGCGCCTCCGGCTGCAACCATGAAAGACGGGGACACTCTCAGGGTTGTTGTTGTTTTCATGTTCTCTTCCTTTAGTGAGTTCTGCCTCAAGCGGTTTGGGGGTTCCACGGGAGGGACCACTGGAATGACCTCGCAGCTGGGCGCCTGTTCCTATGGTCGCCTCGTCGTCAGTGCATACGCCTTCGCAAAGCCGGATTCCCCCGCGCACAAACCCATATACGGATAATCCGTTCATGGGAGCACGTTCCCGCTTCTAGCTGCAACTGTACGAGCGACAATGCTTGTTTACGTAATCCTTTGCGTCCTTCCGACCTTCCATGCCAGGGATACCTCCTCTTTGTTGAAAACGATTTACTTGTCGGGCGTGTCAAGCGCGTCAGGATACCATGCATAGTCGCCGGCGAGGATTGTGAGTTGCCCTTGGGAGATCTTTTTGATGGACCCGGCGTCAGCGGCGAAGTATACTTCGGTTCATCTTCTGTTAAACCAAAACATTTTTGTTTAGTAGCGTAGCACTAGCACTGCAACGAGACGCGCAGTCGTCCGGATGATCTCATCGTCGTGGCGCGAGACTTGAACCCTTGACGGTCAGGTGCACTCGCTCAGCGTACTCTCAGAACGTAGTCGGAATAAAGAGGGGCCAGTCATAACGATCTAAACTTGCCTAAGAAAAAAGAAAAAAGAAGGAGAGTTTGTTATAAAAGACCCTCTACCCGAGGCCAACCTCACATGTTTCGTCATGGACACCTAAGATGCCGACACTCGCTTACCCGACCCTGCACAGCCTGTTTCTCAAATTCAACGCTGCCGTTCCATCCAGCGCGTCGGTGAAAAGTCTTTTTAACTTGGCTGAGGACGTCTTTAGGAAGAAAAGGGGAAAACTTTCCTATCAAGAACTTTGAAAGTCAATTATTTCTGCGAGCGAATAAACTATTTTGGTGAAAACGTAAGCCCTAAAATGACTGCATGTATTTAAGGCTCGCAGGGTTTTTCACGGATCAAAACTGCTGTTCATTTTGCTGCCACAAAAATATAAAAAAGTAACTTTGAAAGTAACTTTAAAGTAACTCGCTACTTTTTCCAGTAGTTAGTAGTTTACTCAATTACTGTTACAAATGCGTAATTGCTACTCTACTCCAATTACTTTTGGCGTAGAGACTCAGTAACTTAACTACCTTTTTTGAGTAATTTGTACATGTCTGCTTTAGCCAGGAATGTGAGGTTGACACCCTGTGGACCATATTCAAAAATATTTGTAATCACTGCATCAACAGGTTCATCCCCGACAAAATAAAAAAAAAATCACGACGAAATAATCCATGGATAACAAGGGAAATAATACAAGTAAAACGCGGGCTTCAGCGGAAAAGGCGGAAACACCATCAAGAGCGTTCAGTTATTTCCAACATGCAGCTAGAATTAAAAGAAAAAATTAGGATTGCGAAGGATACATTTTTTCGGGCACTCTCGGCAACGTTCTTAACGAAGCACCCAGTAAGTTCTGGAAGTTCTTATCTGGGACAAAGAAAAAAAAAGTTGTGTGTATACAGTGGCGTCACGAGGGGGGGGGGGGGGGGGCGGACCGCCCGGGTGCAGCGCTCCGGGGGGTGTCGCGGCGGGCCACGAGAGGTGGGGGGGGGGGGGAGGGGGGGGGAGATTGGAGGCGGGCAACGAGTCGGGGGGGGGGGGGAGGGGGGGGTCACCGAGGGCCACCGCCCCGGGTGCCGCTGACCCTAGTGACGCCACTGTGTGTATATCTGTTGGCGGCTAACTGATCCTAAAGAGATTGCGGTAGTGTTTAATCAGTACTTTCAGTCTGTTTTCAGTGTTCATAGGCAAACGGCAGACAATGAAGCAAGTGAGTCACGCTCGCTGATGGGAGAGCTCTGTTTGAGTCAGAAGGGCATCTTTAACCTTTTGCTTAATCTGGATATTAAGAAGGCCAGATGACCAGATAATATACCGTCGGCATTTCTTAGGCGATATGCAGAGTGGATGTCCCGTTACTTCTACGTTATTTTTGACCTGTCATTGCGAAGAAGGACCCTTCCATTAGACTGGTGATGTGCACGCGTTGTACCGGTTTTGTAAAGTGTGGATGCACAAAGTGTATGCAATTACAGGCCAATATCCCTTACTTCCGTTAGCTGTAAAATGCTCGAGCATATTATTAGCAAACATATTACGGACTATTTGGAAACCAATAATTCGCTTACAAGTGCACAGCATGGCTTCCGGCATGGGCTGTCGACAGTCACCCAACTGGTTTCAATATTTCACGATTTCGCGCTAGCAATTAATAAAAGAAAGCAGCTTGACGCCATTTTTCTAGATTTCGCAAAGGCGTTTGATAAAGTACCGCACAACAAACTCGTACAAAAACTCTACGCAATAGGAATGAGAAGCAGCCTTGTAGAATTCATCCATTCATACCTTACGAATCGCTCCCAATTTGTAGAAATTAACCACCACTCTTCAGGTCTCTTGCCGGTCACATCGGGCGTCCCGCAAGGGTCAGTTCTCGGACCCGTTCTATTTCTTATTTATATAAATGACATTGTTGAAACTGCGGGTGAAGGGGTTAATATACGGCTTTTTGCTGATGATTGTGTGGTCCATAAAGAAATAAAATCCAGTGAAGATCAAATTAGACTGAACGGAACTTTTCAATACATATTCCAGTTGTGCGAGGAGTGGCAAATGCCATTAAATTTGAATAAATGTACAGTGCTCCGAGTGACAGACAAAAAGACAGTAAAAACATTTCCTTACTCAATTGGCAACGTTAGGCTTTGGGAATCAACGCAAGTAAAATACCTCGGTGTGACAATTACTAAAACCTTGAGTTGGGATGCTCACATTTCCAATGTGTGCTCCACTGCACTCAAGACTCCGAGGTCTCTAAGAAGAAAGCTACCGTTAACCCCGCCCTCTGTTAAACTTAGCGCTTATAGAGCATTAGTAAGGCCACATTTAGAGTACGCGTGCGTGCTTTGGGACCCACACACACAAAGGAACACCGAAGAACTAGAAAAAATACAAAAACTAGCAGCAAGATTTATTTGCAATAGATTCCGCCGATTAGACAGTCCATCACAAATGTTAGACACACTTCAATTAGATTATCTTCATTTACGTCAAAAACACTTGAGACTCAAGTTGTTATACTTGTTTTAACATGGACACCTGAAGGTTGACGTTTCCCCCTACCTAACACCTGTTTTACGTCGTGACACGCGATTCAATCACGGTAGATTACTCGAACCATATCGCAGTAACAATACCACTTTCAAAAACTCATTTTTTTTTCAAAAACAATAACTGATTGGAATGAGTTCCCTAAAGAGATCGTCGACAGCTCATCGCCGGATGGCTTTCTTGAACGGCTACGAGCTCTACAAGCCTGGCGGTTTGATTTGATTTTTTTTTTTTTGCTATTTTTTGGTGTTAGAACGTAGTTTCATTGTATTGAAGTTTTCCCTTTTTCATTATGTCCTGTATTATGTATGACACGTCCACCCCTGCCGGGCCCTAGCGGGGCCTGCAGTATTGTTAAATAAATAAATAAATAAAATAAAAATTAGTTGAAGCAACAGTCATATATAAAAAAGGTGATAAAAAAATCAAGGGCGTCTACAACACCCTGTAACGCCGAATTGGAGCGCAGCTCTTGAGGAGGAGGAGGGAAGGGTACCAAGGGGAGGGCATACCCCTCCTCCCTCGTCCTCACCTCCTCATCCTGCCTGCTACTCGTCCTCCCCTCCTCCCTCCTCTTGGTCCTCCTCCTTCTCCTTCTTCTCCCCTCCTCCTCCCCCTCCCTCCTCTTCTCCTCCTCCCTTTGGGGGAGGGGTCACGTGCTCTTGGGGGGGGGGGGTTTCACGTGACCTCGGGGGTGGGGGTGGGTCACGTGACCCTGGGGGGAGGAATCACGTGACCTCGCGGGGAGGGGAAAATTTTCCGCTAGATTTAGCGGGAAAACGTTTCCACTAGATTTAGCGGGGAAAATTTTCCGCTAGAATTAGCGGGGAAATTTTCCCGCTAATTTTAGCGGGCAAAATTTTCCGCTAAATTTAGCGGGGAAATTTTTTCGCTACATTTAGCGGGAAAAATTTTTCGCTACATTTAGCGGGGAAAATTTTCCGATAGGTTTAGCGGGGGAAATTTTCCGCTAGATTTAGCGGGGAAACTTTTCCGCTAGATTTAGCGGGGAAAGTTTTCCGCTGAATTTAGCGTGGAAAACTTTCCGCTAAATTTAGCGGGGAAAAATTTCCGCTAGGCTTAGCGGGGAAAATTTTCCGCTAGATTTAGCGGGGAAATTTTTTCGCTAAATTTAGCAGGGACATTTTTCCGCTAAATTTAGCGGGGAAAACTTTCCGCTAGATCTAGCGGGGAAATTTTTCCCATCGTGCAGCGCGCAGTTACGCCGACGGCGACGGCGACGGCGACGGCGACGGCGACGCCGCCGCCGACGCGGCTTAGCCGGAAACGGGCGCCTAAGAGTTGCGCTCTAAAATGACCTAGGTATAATTACTGACCAGTTTTAATCCTATCGGTGTTTTCTAAGAGTCTAGAAAAAATTATACTCCTTATAGGGCAAAACATATGCCTCGCTCCCCCCCCCCCCCCCCTCCCCCCAGTCTAAGAATTAAGGAAGCAAGCGCTCCCCCCCCCCCCCCCCCTCCGGTTGGTATGCCCATGGATCTTCCAAACTTCCGCTGCCGCCGCGCCCGAAACCCGCAGGTTCACAGTGTTTGACACCCTCGGCATGTTTCACATCTTCGATCACACAACCACAGAAAAACATCTTTTAACAGCCATCACATCTATCGACGTCTACTTACAAACGCGCAAATCATTCTATTAAAAAAAAGCTACAGTAACAACACAATAGGGAGTTTTCGAATAACGTTCGCAATTTTAGCGCACTGTAGCGTTAAATTTAGCGCTTGCGTTAGCGCACGCTGCGCAAGAGAGTTTTAGAATAGCGTTTCTCCGCCGCGACGCCAAAGCCTAAAGGCGCATTTACACCGGCGAGTCGCGCGATGCGACTAGATCGCATCGCAATTTTTTTATAAAATTGCTTACTGGAAATGACTGATTTTCCTGTACCCCTCCCCGTTACTACGCCACTGCCCCCCTCATCTAAGCACAAGACAATACTCGTCGAAAATCCTACACCGCTTGTTTCCGCACCAGCGAGGACACCGCCGAGCACCCGAACACGCACACACTCGCCGACCGACCGACGTTTTAAAATGCAGTCGGCGGCATCCAAAATAAAACGTGTTTACGTTAAAATAACAGAAAATATAATTTTGACGCCCGTGACGTCATTGGGCACTCCCCCTGGACTTCAAATCGGTGCCGAAAATACGCTCCCCCTAATCTCAATGAAAATTGCTGGATCGCGCATCCCCGCTCCGCGAGTGCGGCCACCGGACGGCCATCTTGCATGCCGTTTTGTTTTTTTTTTTCGTGTTGCTAGCGTTGCAGAGGCCGACGGCAGCGTGCTAAAGACACGTTTTCTACTCGTTCGTCGTCATTCGCCTAAGACGTTCTTTAAGATGCTGTGTGAGACGTGATACTTGCCGTTGAGAAAACGTGGACATTTTTACGAAAGCGCAGTGCGCACGGAAAAGGCACAACTCGTCGAAAGCAAGTTTCGCCGGTCTCGCGGCGTGTTCAAAGCTTCCTTGGCACGCCCAAGTGCTGTGTCTCTGTGCCTTCGCACGCTTGGATACCGATCCAGAATCGACGCCGCGTGGATGTGTATTACGAGTGCAATGTGAGTGAAGCCGTATGTAAAGGTACAACTCGTCGAAAACAAGTCTCGCCGGTCTCGCGGCGTGACCAAAGCTTCCTTGGCACACCGAGTGCTGCATCTTTGTGCGTTCGCACGCTTGGATACCGATCAAGAATCGACGCCACATATATATATATCGGCCACGGAGTTCTGGATCGTCCAGCTGTTCCGGTGAGTTGCTATCAATAAAGGGGGGGGGGGGGGGATCTGTACGTGCTCTTATCTGATATTAACCATGGCTATGTTCCAAATCTACTCTGATGGATTACATAGGAGCACGAATAGAGCAACGCTGTGGAGCAAGGAGGGTTTCCGAAAGCAAAAGAACAAGACGGCGAGAATGAA
This sequence comes from Ixodes persulcatus, assembly GCA_013358835.2. Lineage (NCBI taxonomy): Eukaryota > Metazoa > Arthropoda > Arachnida > Ixodida > Ixodidae > Ixodes > Ixodes persulcatus. The sequence continues at coordinate 7,291 of JABSTQ010008302.1, read as the reverse complement.
AATCTTTGAAGCGCGGCCAATATGGTCGTGTGCAATCTGTTGATCAATCATAATTAGGCGAGCCACGCTCAAACGTCAAGTGCAATTAAGTAGGTGGATAACAAGCCAGCACTGATCAGTGATAAGGAGCTGTTGTGCACGGTATTCTGAAAATCGTCAAACGACGAAAAAAAAGACTACCCTACCCCCTTTTTGCCGCTACTGGACGCTGGATCAAGCTCGTTTCTGGACCGCGATTGCCGCAAGTTGCAAATACAGTCGTCAAAGTAAAGTAAGACGCTGATCCAGGGGCCCATACGGCTTCACGCACATGGCACTCGCAAAACACATCCACACGGCGCCGATTCTTGACCGGTATCCAAGCGTGCGGAGGCACAGAGGCACAGCACTTGGGCGTGCCAAGGAAGCTTTGAACACTCCGCGAGACCGACGAAACTTGCTTTCGACGAGTTGTGTCTTTTTCCTGCGGCACTGCGTTTTCGTAAAAATTTCCACGTGTTCTCAACGGCAAGTATCACGCCTCACACAGGATCTAAAGAACGTCTTCGGCGAATGACGACGAACGAGTAGAAAACTTGGGTTTAGTACGCTGCCGCCAGGCCTCTGCAACGCTAGCAACATGAAAAAAAAAAACGGCATGCAAGATGGCCGTCCAGTGGCTGCATTCGCGCTGCAGCGAACAAGCGGGAATGCGCGATCCAGAAATTGTCATTGAGATCAGTGGTACAATCCATTAAGGATTTTGCGAATTTTCGTCGAACCGGATTTTTAGGTCGAACTTTCGGGGCTCGACCCTTCGAACTTTTAACCAGATTCGACCGGAAGGATGGATGGATGGATATGTTAAAGGCTTTGTAACAGGCGGTAACTTGCGCCACCTAGCATAAGTCTAAAAAGACAAAAAAAAAACATGATTCCTCCCGCCTTTTTAAGACCAATTTTCTCCTCCTAACTATCACCAGGCAGTATGGGATATCACCAGGATGACCTTCGGGGGATCGGTCAAAAAAACTAAGAACATCAATTCCCTGCCTCTTCCTCCCGGCGAGGGAGTCGCCAATTTTTCTCTGGTCAAATCTGATCGGCGTTACCCCAGCACCAGACCCACTGGGGGACAGGGTTGAGACTTTGGGCCGGAGCCACGCGGGAGGGAGTCCTAATTTTCCTCTGTCCCGCCTGTCCCCAGCTGTGCTAGGTAGTTGTTCATCATTTAATTTTCCCTAGATAATTTGCACCAATCTTATATTTGTCGTTTTGTCAATGTAATCCTTTTCTCTTCCGTCCTTCCATCGTCGCCAGTAAAACACAGGGCCCCGGCCAAATCCGTTACCCCTTCAGGGAGGGCAGGGCAAAGCCCCGTGCACTTCAAAACCAAGTGCCCTAGTGTCTCGCTGTCATTATGGCAGGCGGCACATAATGTGTTTGTCTCCTGAAATGTAGCCCTATACGTCCTCGTCCTCAGAGCTCCCGTTCTCGCCTCGAACAGCAAAGCACTTCCCAGTGAATTGTCAAACACTTTTTCTTTTCTTATGTCCAGCTTTCGTGACCTGTACACTGATAAAGCTGATTTCTCCTGCATTCACCCATCCCACATTTTTCTCTTTGCCTCTTTCACCCCTTTTTTTCACTGAAGTAGTCTGTTCAGCCCCATCACCAGTGTGTAGGTATTTAAATGTAAGCTTTCGGGTTCGGTCATGCATAAATACTTGAATACCTTCCGTGCCCACCGCGTATCATCCATTTTGGTCAACCTTTGTTCAAATTTCAACTTACTAATTGCCTCCCTGCTCTCAAAAGACGACCATCCCATGTCCCCCTGTACTCCCTTATTTGGTGTTTTTTCATGTGCTCCCAGTGCCAATCTGCCTACGCTTCTTCGTCGAATTTCTAATCCTGATTGAACCTCAGATTTCATGCACAGTACTGCATTGCCAAAAGGCAGTCCTGGAACCTTCACTTTTTTTTGCATATACCTCTGACCACTTCATATCTATTATAGTTCCATAGTGCCTTGAGTTTTATAATAGATGAATTTCTTTTCCCTTTTCTAATTATATTCTCCTCGTGTCCCTCTAGATATTTCCTTCCCTCATTGAGCCAGGCACCCAGATATTTGTGTTTTCTTACATGGTCTATTACAATGTCCTGAATCCACAGGGGTTCCCTCTTTTCATCGTTAAACACCATTACTCCAGACTTGTCACTACTAAAACTCATGCCCAATGTGTACCCTTCCTCTCCACATATTCCAGCTAGTTCCTGTAATGTATCCTGGTTATCTGCCATGAGTACTATGTCATCTGCATACATCAGTCCTGGTATTACCCATACTACATTTCTTCCTCCTTTCATATAACTCACATCAAAACCGAAGTTGCACTGCTCTAATTTTTCCATTTGACTGAGATATATCATGAAGAGCAGAGGTGACAGTGGACAGCCCTGCCTGAGTCCTCTTTCTATTGCTGCGGGTTGTGTAGTTTCTGCTTCCCATGTAATCACTACCTTATTGTCTGTGTACACCTGCTGAAGAAACCTAACCAAATTTGTATCTATAAATTATACTCCTTCAGCTGACCCCAGAGGTTTTCCTGGTTCACATTATCGTACGCTCCCTTGATGTCCAAATAAGCTAACCCTAAAGGAGTTTGGTTCTTCATTGCTATTTCTATACACCTTTTTCGTTTAGCCTCGCACCCAGCCACGTCGTCCCCATATCCGGTATGCGATCCGAAAAATAAGCAAGCGATTACAACCCCGAACAAGTAAAAAAGTATATAAGGGTCATTAAAAGAACGACTGACGGTTGCAGTTAAAATGTTAACACGTTCTACTGTCGAGGGGAGAAGAAAGAGACGTTTTCACGCATACCGGAAGTGCCACAATTGAAGATGGCGGCGCCCACGTAGAAAAGGTGTATAGACCGACACGCGGGCTTGACGTCACGGAGCTGCGGCGGCGCTGCGATCGCGCGGGAGCCGGGTGGTGTGGGCAAAAGGGCGCACGTTTCGCATGAGCGTCATAGCATTTCAGCATGCCGCGAAGCTGTGTTGCCGTTAATTGCACCGAAAGTGTTGTGTATAGAGGGCGCTGAATTCATGTATTACCAATTGTATATATGAGCATTACCATCGGCATAAAGATCAGTCAGCGTGCAGCTCCTGTCTCGTGTCAATCATTGTTCGCCGGCCTACACCACATTGGCGCAGTCGACAAAAGCACTACTTCGGCAGCAGTCATGATGACAGCCGTTCTTCGCAACTAGGGCACGAGGGGCGTGACGCTGCCATGGTTCAGCAAGTCGAGAGGGCAAGAAATCGCTCAGGAACAGGAGCCTGCGGTTCTTCAGCAGTTCCGGACCGCAGGTGTTACAGATGCGGTGCTTCAGGACACCTAGCCAGTGCACGGGAATGCAGAGCGCGAGAGAAGCGGTGTTCAAGGTGTCACAAGGTTGGACATTTTCAAGCGGTATGTAGAAGTACCGGGCAAGCGCGGGTGCAAGCGGTTCAAGACACGAACGGGGACGAAGAGTTGGGTGTCCTAACAGTCACACAGAACGAGCGAGCCACTCTGATTGTCGACGTTTGCGTCGAGGGTGAAAAGATTCAGCTTGTCGTGGACACAGGCTCGTCGGTGTCTATCTTGCCCGAAAACATCTATCAAGAAAAATTTGCAAGACGGTTCGCCTTGACTCCAGCAACGGTGACTCTACGGGACTTTTCACAGCAAAGAATTCCAGTCTTGGGATGTTTTGTGGCTCAGACTGCACGTGAAGGCGTTTCGTCAAACATTCGCTTCTATGTGGTTTCAGGGGGCATGGCGTTGCTGGGACTGCAGTGGATGCTGTGAAACAGCTACGACTACATATCGACGGCGCATCGCTAGCGTGCCTACAGACAACGGCGTGGCCACAACCTCTGCCCCCTGAACTTTGTGAGTTTTCATTCCTTTTTGCGGGGAAATTAGGACTTGCTAAAAACGTGGTACATGAAGTTAAACTACGCCCCTACGTCAAACCAGTATCAGCCAAAGCTAGGTGGTTACCGTTGATGTTACGCGAACAAGTCACTGCTGAGTTGTCAAGATTAGAGCGTGAAGGCATTATTGAACGGGTAAACGCTTCTGAGTGGGTGTCTCCAATAGTTGTGGTAAAAAAAAAAAAGACTTGAGCATCCGACTCTGCGTAGATTTACGGGAGCCAAACAAGGCCATTGTCGTTGACGGCTTTCCGTTGCCGCACACAGAGGAGCTTCTGCACGCTTTGAACGGAGCAGCATGGTTCGCTAAACTGGACCTGGCGTCAGCCTATCACCAGGTCGAGTTGTCAGAAGACAGCCGGGCACTGACGACGTGTGCCACACATGAGGGACTGTTTCAGTTTCGTAGAGTCTGTTTTGGCCTTGCTTCGGCGCCCGCCGCGTTTCAGCGGATGATGGAGGAAATATTGAAAGGTTGCAAGGACGTCCTATTGTATATTGACGATATTATTGTCCTTGGCAAAAATAAGGAGGAACACAACCGTCATCTGCGTGGGGTCTTGCAACGAATTGCGGCCGCTGGTCTACAACTGAACAAGAAATGTGTCTTTGGGGTAGAGGAATTGTCGTTCTTGGGTCACCATGTGAGCACAAGGGGTCTCGCACCCCTTAAATCAAAAGTGGACGCGATTATCAATGCACAGACGCCAACGGATTTGGTGGGATTGCGTTTTTTTCTTGGCCTCATGGGATACTACTCTCATTTCCTCCCTCATTATTCAGACGTGGTGGAGCCACTGCGGCGCCTTCTTCGCAAGGGCCAGGAGTTCATCTGGGACCAGAACGCTGAGGAAAGCTTCCGCAAGGCTAAGAACCTACTGGCGTCGTGCAGCGCGGTATCCATGTTTGACCGGTCCTTACCTGTACAGGTAACAACTGACGCGTCGGCATATGGGCTGGGAGCGGTACTGCAACAGGTAATCGACGGTGAGACGCATACGATAGCCTTTGCATCAAGGACGTTGACGCCACAAGAACGCAAATACTCTACGGGAGAACGAGAAGCCCTGGAATGTCTGTGGGCTTGCGAGCACTGGCATGTGTACTTGTGGGGCAGAAGTTTTTTGTTGCGAACGGACCACCAGGCATTAGTAACATTACTCTCTACCAATGGCACCGGAAGGCGGCCACTTCGGATAGAGCGATGGTGTGCAAGGCTGATGAGGTACAATTTTACTGTACAATACACGAAAGGAGAAGATAATGTAGTCGCTGACGCACTTTCCCGGTTGCCCTTGCTGTCTACAGAGTGCGAGCCAGTAGAAGAGGTCATTGCTGTAGTGTCAAGCGTGGTAACAAAGAACCAATTGCAAGTGGAGACAGAGAAGGACAGCGTGTTGCGGGAGGTGATGCAGTATGTCACATCTAGGTGGCCAGAAAAGAGGGGTCTGTCAGGAAAGCTACTATCATTTTGTCGGATTCAAGAAGAGCTTTCTGTTCTGGAGGGGTTGCTGTTTCGTGCAGAGCGGGTGGTGCCTCCATCAACATTGGTGTCCAGATTCATCATGATGGCCCACGAATCGCATCCGGGCATCGTCAGGACAAAGCAGCGACTCAGGGAGCAGTATTTGTGGCCTGGGATGGACGAAGACGTGGAAAACTGTATTAGAAGCTGCGCTGTGTGCAAGGCATCAGACAAGTGTGCAAAGACCGCGGTGGCCCCTCTACAACCAGTGCAACGGCCCGAAAAGCCCTGGGAAAAGTTGGGCATGGATATTGTGGGCCCGATGGAACGAGCTCCTCTAGAGTGCAGATTTGCAGTAACTGTGATTGATTATCACAGTAAGTGGCCTGAGGTTTTTTTTTTGTGTCGTCGATAACTTCTCAGTCGGTGGAGAAGGTGTTACTGGAGCTATTCGCGAGGGAAGGATACCCAAAGAGTGTTGTCACGGACAATGGCACACAATTTATGTCGACACATTTCGAAGCGTTCCTACAAGACAGAGGAATTGAACACTGTGTGGCCTCGCTGTACTACCCGCAGTGCAACGGTCAAATAGAGCGATTTAACCGCGTCTTAAAAGAGTATATTCAGGTGGCGGCACTGGAGCGGAAACCACTTAAGGAGGCGATTCTGGAGTACCTGAGTATTTACAGGGCAACTCCCCATGCGACCACCGGCATGTCTCCGGCGTTTTTGCTACACGGAAGGCGGCCAAGAACAAGACTAGACGTCGTGGGACTGCCGGAGAGAGGGTTCTTCGACGAACCTCAGCCTCACGTTGCCGAACTGCAACGGCGTGTCAAAGAGCGACAGCAGAGGACAAAGAAATACACTGATGAAAGACGGGGTGCCAGGCACTCCATCATTGAGCCCGGCGACTTTGTAAAAGTAAAGAGGTGGGGAGGACCAAAAGGACAGCAGAGGTTTTCTTTGCCAATAGAAGTAAGAAAACGCGTGGGAAAAAATTCCTTTCTGTTGGCCAATGGGAAGAAATGGAACGCCACAAAGTTGACAGTAGTGGCCAAAGGAGGAGCACCAGGTGCCCGGAACTTGGTAGAAAAAGTTATGGAACGACGTGGGGCGGTAACGGACCAGTTATGTGACCTGGAGTCGCCGACTGAGGAGGGGGCATCACGACCACCATCACCACGGGACATCACAACTACCAGAACCCCAGAGACACTATCGCCGGGTGACGACAGTACTACTGTCGCTACGCACAGAGCGGAGGCTGCACGGGGTTCTGATACACTTCCAGACACTACACTGTAGGAGACTGAAATCTTCTCGGCACCAGGAGAGTCGGCGCCAGCTCCAGAGCAGGGTCGAAGCGGAGGACACCTCCGGCCAACAGGAGTTTTTGACCACGGCACCGTCGTACAGCAGGCCGCAGCGACAAAGAAGAATGCCCGGAAGATACATGACTATGATTTGTACTAGAGTTATCTGTTTATAGTATTTCCGGACTATGTAAATAACTGTAAATTATTGATGAAAGTTGTGTTCTAGTTACTGGGTTTTGTTTGTTTTAAGGGGGAATATGTTGTGTATAGAGGGCGCTGAATTCATGTATTACCAATTATATATATGAGCATTACCATCGGCATAAAGATCAGTCAGCGTGCAGCTCCTGTCTCGTGTCAATCATTATTCGCCGCCTACACCACAGAAAGGTACAAAGAAACTAGCGGAGGGAGTTTCCACAAGCTCCCGGCAGACTCTGAAAGGCATAGAAGGTGGATAGTATCCGTGGATAGAAAAGAATGGTCGCCTCGCGCAAACGACCGTTTGTGCGGCAAGCACGTTCTTG
>JABSTQ010008301.1:0-33227 GCA_013358835.2 Ixodes persulcatus | reverse complement strand
TCCTTTTAAAGAAAGAAGAGGTGTCGCAAATATTACATCTCGAGCATTAAACTTTTTATTAAACCACAGGCATTCGAAAGTTGAGGTTCAATAGATTCAGCCTACATTACTCGATAACATTATCATATGCTTGCTTGAACGCTTTAATAAAATTTGAAGCGATGTCAGTGATGACCATGGCGACCTTTCCGTCAATTCCATACTAGTCGGAAACCTAGAACAATATTTTTGCCACCCGGTCAAATGTCATCCTACCAATCATTCGACGTCAAGCCAAAGTAACCACTCGGTGCTCCAATGTCTCCGAATCGAGCCATAGTTCTGTCGCGCCGTGCAAAAGTCTGGAAATATATAAAACAGTCTTGGTCAATTCACACACCAGTTAAGCGCGAAACACATGTACGACGAAACTGTCCGGTCCGACGTCCGGTCAGGCAATACGACGGTCAGAGGCGAGGGTTTTCGACAATCTCCGGTGCTACGAAAACCATCGCTTCCGGAGGTCATTCCGGCAGTTCGCACGGCGGATCGGACGGTTTCGTCGTACATGTGTTGCGCGCTTTATTATTTTCTCATCCTAGACGTCCACACAAAGTAGTGCACAACAATTACCTGTGAAACGTTGACCAGCAGTCGACCTTCACGGCAATAAATTGTACATCTTCAAGTTGGTGCTAGCCTTTCTTTAAGTTCGTAGCAGCTCTTCTCGTTCCTCTTCTCCAATATCCGCCGAGTCAGGAAACTTTGTTTTCGGCCCAGCGAGTGCACCAAACTTACAAAAGAAGTCATGAGAAGTCTTCACCACGACCTGGACTACGAGATCGCCCTACTTCTCTTGCGATACGTGGTGATCTGTTGCCGAATTGTCAATAAAAAATGGCTTTATTAGCGGCTGGCCCGCGGCGGATGCTGAAGTTCCTCTCGTTCGTCGCTTCAAAACATAGGCTTCAAAGCGTTTGAGACTTGACGAATGGAGAGACTGCAACACTAAAACAAAAGACGATACTGCATGGTCGATAGAGGTCTTCGTCATCCGCGATGTCCATACGCTCCGTGCGGGAACTATAGGGGGCGCTTTAAAAAATACGCGCGTAGCGACATTACTGACGTTCGATCATGAGACGTGTTCAGCAGCCTGCGACGCCTTTTCGCGTGCGGAGCTTTGATTCTGGCGGAAGTGCGCGCGGACGGAACTTTGGTTCTTCGAGCCGACACGTTGAGGGTGACGTCGCACGAGGGCTTATGCAGACCTAAACATGTCATCTAGCTGTTGTTTGCTAGATGCAGGACGCTGCAAAACCCCAAAACATCACTCATGCAGCGATATCTCCAAATGATCGTCGTATTTTTGGAGAAGAAGCTCTCGATTGAACACGGCCGACGAGGCCGACGAGATAAGTCACGTCACGATTCTCATTCCCTCTCCTCCTCGCTTCCTTCAGCAACGTCTCCTAGAAGACAAGGCAATAGTGCTCTTCTCGTGACGTCGCGAAGGAAGGCCATCGGGTGCGTTCGTCGAAGCGGAGCAACGCGCGTGGATCGACCGTCGCAACGCGCTTTTAGTCCCATAAGCGTATGTTATTAACCAATATGAAAGGTGAACATAGAAACGGGGTTAGAAAACATTTTATTACACTGGCAAGCTATTACACCCCTAAATAATAGGTATGAAATGGCACGAGGCATGCGTAGAAGACGTCTACAGAAAAATTAAAAGATCGTTTTAAGTCGAAAACATTGAGCCACGCAATTATTGCTGTAGAAATGCGTATTTTATACAGAATTACTTCCACGAAATGGATAGACACGCAGTGTGATTGGATACAGCAAAATGGATCACAGTAAAAATGACGTAGATGTAGTCAGCGCGGACACGGCTAGATAAAGCTAGGATTCTAGCTAAACGCGGTGAAGGTTATAAAAAAACATTAGTATAAACAAACCCATAAGCACAAACAACGCACTTTCAATAATCACACGTATACTTGTTACGCAACTTCCAGTGAAAACTTGAATGTTTCCAGGCATATTTACAAATTTCTACGCAATTGCACATGGATAACTACGAAGAACGAGATTTCATTCTCCAAGGAGATTAAAGTACCGGACTGAATCACTCTACTCGTGTCCTACATGACAAAGCCTGTAAATAATTAGTTGCTCATCTATCGATCGTATCCATACGTCCCGCAATATCCCTCACTAAAAAATGTGAACACGAACTCCAAGAAGTCTCTCTCTTGGACGAGGAAGAGGTCTATAGATGGTCGACTAGAGTCATCATTGACTAGTTGCCACACGTCACTCACACCGTAGCAAGACGTGTTACGCGAATCCACCTAAATGCCGTAATATCAAGAGGACGTAAAAGAACCACACACGAGTACATAGGCAACAGTGTGGTACAAAAGGCTTAATGTCGTCGACCCATCTCCTGCTCGTGTGCGCTCCCGGCGGCGATGACTGGATTGTTTCCGGTTCCCTTGTCTTCTGAATGGCTCAGCGTTCCTTTTCGAACAGCCTGCAGCTCACACACAGCGTAAATTTGCCAGAAATGGGAGCCCATGTGAGGGAAGAGAATGTTTCACCGGAGCCGGTTTATTCGAAAAGTGTGGAGAACCGCGGGACTGCACGTATTCCCGCGGTTACGGGGATAATTATAAATACAAATTTGGTACTTTGAACATTGGTAACGCGTAGTAAATTACGTTTTTATTATTTATATAATAAATCATACGAGACTACGCATTCAAAACGTATGTTGTCACAGATGGTGACCAAAAGAACCAAAAATAAACAGGAAGGATAATGGGGCGAACTTGTGCCCAAAACCCAAGGGGTAAAAGAACAGGTTTCGTAAGCGAGCGACGCTGTCGGCGAAGAGGCAGAATCCGGCGTTAGCGTAAGACTTACTGCGGCTTGCCACGCGGAACCCCTTTTGTACACTCGTGGGCTTCTGGAACGATCGGCGTAGAATATTTGGCACCTAGGGCATTCTAGCCTAAAATCAGCAACACGGTTCTCGAATTTCCTAGAACATCACATTACAGAGTCAACAAAAATGTGTACCTGCGACTAGGCACCGAACCTTGGCTTTTTTGCGTGGAAGGCAAGCGCGATTACCGTTATGCCACGAGCGCGCTGCCTACTTGGTCAGCTGCGCGCGTGGCATTACTCCTCCCTTTAAAAACGTATCGCCCCGATGCAGCACAAAACGAAAACACAAATCCACAACAAGAGGACAGCAGAATCGCGACCCACAGGTCACAGCTCACTCTTTCACGGGAGTCGAACTTTTATCGTTCGTAATACGGCTTGAGCCGGACGACGTGCACCACATCGGGTCGTGGCTGGCATCTTGCAGATGGGCACGTTCCGTCGGGAAGAACTTCGTAGTTCAGATCGCCGAGGCGTCGAATGGTTTTGTAGGGTCCGAAATAGCGTTTCAGAAGCTTCTCGCTGAGACCGTGGCGCCGTATCGGTGTCCACACCCATACCCGGTCTCCGGGCTGAAAGTGGACGTCCCGGCGACGAAGACTATACCGCCGTACGTGTACTCGCTGTTGCTCTTGAATCTTGATTCTTGCCAGTTGACGAGCTTCCTCCGCGCGTTGAAAGATCAGTTGAGCGTCGTCATTGCCATCGTCGGTTGGCACGTCAGGCATCATGGCGTCGAGCATCGTGGTAACCGTCCGGCCGTGTACCAGTTGTAACGGCGTCATTCCCGTGGTTTCTTGAACAGCTGTGTTGTACGCAAACGTAACGTGCGGCAACACCTCGTCCCACGTCTTGGAGCTCCGCGATGCCTCTTGCGACACCGATCCCTCTTCCAAGAAGCAGTTGGACGCTACCTTCCAGCAGAGCTTCTCCGCCGATGCCTTTTTCGGTCCCGACGGGCACACGTACACTCGAGCGTTGTGGAAAGTTCACATGGGCGGAGTGTAGGCACACTGTAGATGACGTGGCTGCCGTAGTTTTGTTATAATCGGGCATCACGAAGGGTTTCCATAGCCTCAACTCGTTGGCTTCCAGGTCGATGACGGCACCATATTCGCACAAGAAGTCCATTCCGAGTATAACGTCTCTCGCACAGTCTCGTACCCTGCTGGAAATGGGCCAAGTGAAATGAGGCCGAAATTCACATTGAACCAATGTGCAACTCTAGGTCCAGGCACAATGAGCAATATGCATTTATGAAACAAACACCTATGAGCACTAATTGGTAATCCTTTAGGGAATTCACATTGGGCTGATGGTATTTATGAAACAAAAACCAATGAGCAGCAATTGGCAACAGGTACCCCAGTGCACATTGCATTGAGGGTATTTATGGGGCGAAAACCAATGAGTGGCAATTGGTAACAGGTGCTCTTGTGCACATTGGGTTGATGGTATTTATGGAACAAAACCCAATGAGCAGCAAAGGCAACAGGTGCTCCTGTGCACCTTGGGTTCATAGCATTTATGGGGCGAAAACCAATGAGCGGCAATTGGCAACAGGTACTCCTGTGCACAATAGTTTGATGGTACCCAGTCAACCAGCAACCATCCATTGGACGTCCTAGAGATGTGTTGTCCAGAGATTGAACATATCCAGTTGATATCTACTATGATCCATCTAACATTGAAAGTATGTACTGTGCAGTGCAAAATGATTCCATATAAAACGTACCACTAAACCACTAACATAATCTGGATGAAGCTGCTAGACATGCAGGACCATTGTAGGATATTCAGCCTGATTCTGGGGATGTACAATGTAACGGGTGTCACAAACAAATTACAGGTTTGTTTTACCGCAAAAATATACTAAGCATCGCCGAACGCTCATTGTCCGCCCAAAGGTAGCTGTAGAAGTAACTACCAGATGCCAAAGTTTCAGCCCGATCCGATAACTTAATCAAAAGTTACGAGTGATTTTCTGAAACTTTCAATGGGAAAATGGCGGCCGACAGAGTTTTCGAATACATGAGGCTCTAGGGAACCAGCAAGCGAAAACAAGTAAAAATGGGCTCCACTTTCCTATTGCAATTTTCAGAAAATCACTTATAATTTTTTAATAAGGCATCGGATCGAGCTGAAACTTTTGCATCTCGTTGTGACCTCTAGCGCTACCTTTGGGCGGAGAATGAGCGTTCGGCGATGCTTAGTTTATTTTTGCGGTGAAACAAAACCGTGTAATATTTTTTTTTTGTGATACCCTCTACATACTTTAGAAATATTCCTCTCCCTGGTATAGGGACCAGCCCTATGCCAGGAGGCAACACACTATAGTACTGCCACTGTCTAAGCAGCCTCCTTTTTATGCTAGCACATAGCGTTTGCACTGTCCTACAGAAACAAATTAAACGGATATGAGTCCAATTCTTTACAAAACAAGAGCTGAGGGCAGATTTGCTGTATTCGCGTCTCCAGCCCGTTGCTCGCCCTCCCGCGGCGGAAACGGGAAGCGCTCTAGTGAGGGTCCCTCGATTCTCCTGCTCAGCGGGCACGGCGGAACTGCTCGCGATCATGGCTCGTAAAATGTCATTTCTGAATGCAAACAACACTCTTCACTGTCCCAACGTGGTGCTGCAGCCGGTATAAAATTTTACCTTATTAGAGAGTTTTAGCATTGCGTATAGAAGTAAGCGCTGTGAGTTTGCGTTAGGGTGGCGTGCTCCACGTTGCGCGTGCTGATCGTTACCATGCTCCGATCCAAGACCACAATTTCGGGCTCCGCGCACGCGCAGCGTGGAACACGCAAAGCTAACGCAAATACACAGCGCTTCCGATCGCTCGTATATGCAATACTAAAACTCACTACTGTTTCACCGGCTTCCAACGCCAACGAAACGTGCTGCAGTGAGCAGACGCGCAAGCAGGTAGGCGTTCGTTTGAACTGGAAAGGCTGAGATTGGCAGAACGACGGCGAGCAAATACGAAAGTAAATAAATGTTACCAAAAAGAGCAGTAATTAAAAAAAAATCGTTCTTGTTTTTTTTTTGTTTTCCGGGGGGGGGTGGGGGGGGGGATTTGGTCTGGAAAGTTATTGGCGGCGACTTCGGAAATTTTGCCGATTGTCAAAAGTCGCTACTTTGATAGCCCCCTCAATTAATCTAATTTTACAGGAATTTCTCACATTAGCTAGAATGCTGTCATTGATTTTTGACTATTTGTTTATAACTTGGTAATTGAAAATGCTGCAATTGGCACCAGTGATAATAATTAGCTCACTTTAGATTGCCATACTTGTTGGGGTGTTTTAAATTAGATCATAAGCAGCCAATTATTTTAGAGCTTGAAAAATTGCGGATTAAAATATTATAATTTTAGTATTTATATTATTATTATTACAAATCGTGGCCCCATTTAACACCCCGATCAGAAAAATACGCCATTTAACCATAATAGTCTTTCATGAAAGGTATCATTTTGTTTTCTTCTTAGCACATGAAAACCTCTGACGTCATTATCAAAATAGGCAATTAGTCAAACACTGGCTGCAATATAAACTCCTATGCGTCACGCGTTGCTTTAAAATAACACGCACACTTCAGCTGCCTGACTCGGATTCCGTCTTTGAAGTTTTTTAGTGAGAACAACGTTTCTTAATTGATACTTTTTGTGAACATAATGTATAAATGGGATTTATTCTGTTATTCTTGTGCTGGGAAAAATTCTAAAGCAATTAATCATCTAAATACCCAAAAAGCCATTGAAAGGCCCGCAGTTCATTATTTCATATGACAATTATCTTAGCGAGAAAAGGCAGCAAGAACGCACAGATATCAGCACTGATTTTTTCAACAAAAAATAATATTCTATGTTACCTCTATAGTGTATGAAAGACCCTGTCTTTAAAGGGACAAAAGTTTCCGCGAACAACTTCTTTAACTAAATAATTACGGTGTGAGACACATTTTATGTTATGAAAGAATCTGAAATTAGACCTATACCGAGAAATTAAATTCAAAATAAAGGTAAGTTTCGGTTCGCTTCGGAATTAGAACGTACCTCCTGGCCTAAATATTACGCTAAATACCGTTTTTGTTTTCAGGATAAAGAGGTGACCCGCGCTTAACACCATAGCTTCCTAGTATTTACCAGAAATAATTTGTGTCGCTCAGTGAAGCCAGCACACTAGACAGACTCAGCAGCGGCACGCATCTCCGACCCTCACTAAACCCGCCATTTTTGAAAAAGAGTGGCGCCACCTATAGTGAATTGGAGTCGCGAATAGCCCGTGCATGCTCTCAATGTATACCCAAATGGCGCATTACAGGTGTATAATGTAGCAATCAGGCCCGCAGCAGACATTCTCTATTTTGAAGTTTTTTTTTCAGCATCAAGCTAAGAAGCTTTACCACAGGATCAACGCAGACGACACCAACGAGGAAGGCGACACTGCTGATGCTGACTCTCTTTAGTGAGGTGGACTCCACCACTTGTGAGAGAACTGTGAAATACTGGACGCAAACATTGTCACATGCTATGACGACGGCTTTGAGGAATTGACCGCTGAGGTCTAAGGCGAGGACATGTGCTCTAGTAACGAGGAGACCAGAATCCCATGGCAGCTGTAGCGCCGACTGCACGGCGAAAGACGCCGCTGCAGTCTTGCAGCATAACTTTGAACATGAGTAGTGCAGTAAATTTCTGTCCAGCCTGTCAGGCATCCACATCCATTCTGTAAAAAAGTCGCAGTGCCAAAGAAATTGCCATTAACTCCTTATTGTTATCGTTAGACAGACGAGCAGTGCTTGATGCTTTTAAAATAAAGTATATTATTTGAACAATGCTGCATACATAGCATGATGCTTTTGAAATAAAGTATACTATCTGAACAATGCAGAATACTTTGCTTAAAAAGATTTCTGATAAACATTAAAAAAAAAAAAACTCAGTGCGTTCAAGGCCCACTTAAGGCAGTTCACATCCCTCTCTCCTGTGGTGCAGAAGTTTCCTAAAAAAGCAACAAAAAACGCTATGTGAAAGATATGTGAGCAGTGGTTTATCATGCTTTGAAGCAAAATTAATAAAAGAGTGAAGTTCAAAGTGAACTGACTCAAATATGCAAGAATTGGAACTGATGTAAATAGCCCGCAATTATTTTACACCTTGTTTTTAAAGTACGTTCATGCTGGAAGTGTGTACTGTATTGCCAACTTTTGTTTGTTAGATCTACATCAAATATCAGTGTTCTTGAAATTCGTCGTCTATGCATTCTTTTTAATCCATGATAAGGTACTATTATAATAATGCAATATTTCCTCTTAGAGAAGCACTGAAGAGAACATTTTCTATTTAAAATTATTCAATACTGTTCACACCTGTAGTATTTGCTATCAAATTAAACCAAAAGAGGTGTCACTGGCTTCAATATTTAAAGCATTAAAATACTCTCATATAGAAATTATGCCTTGAAGAAATTGCCCACCATACTCTACTGTTTTAGAAAAGTTCGAATTCTGTGCTAACGTCCGCCTAATAAGACCAGCTTACCTTTTGAGATGACTGATGTCTTCGTGGCGAAGCCAGTTCGTAACGGTTTCCATCTTGAAGTCTTCACATTTGTGGCAGCTGTGCACTGCATCTGATAAAACAAACAAAACAAGCAACAGATGCATGACAGATGCAGTAAACGAACATTTCCATAAATCTGGTTCTATGTGAAGCCATCTGCAGTACTTTTCCAGAGGTTACTTACTTATGATGCACTCAGCAAGGTGAAGGTTCCAGAACGTCAACTTCCCCTTACGTCATTCCCACAAAACGTTTCGCCCCGACTGGTCAGTCAGCAACCGCTTCATGATCCGTCTCGTACAGGAGGTATAACCAAATCCGCCGACTTTGCTGAGCTGTCGAACCTAAAAAACATCCCCACAGCAACCGTTTAGTTCAACTATAACTAGGGATTGAATGTTTCTGTTTATTTTTAGTCAAATTTGGCAGGTGTTTATCGGCATCTATTTATTCATTAAATTTGATAATAATATTTATACCTGCTCTTATTGAGGCACTTCCGGCATTTAAACTGAGGGATTTTGACGTCGTTATCTTAATATGGCGATTGAATTCAAGATTGGAGCACTTCACGGGCTCGGGCTTACCCGAAAGCCCGGGCCTGGCCCGGCCCGCGGGCCGGGTAAGGAGCTTTTTTGCCGGCCTGAGATGGCCTCGGGCTTTTGACTGCGGGCCTGGGCCAGGCTGGGGCCAGCACGTTGGCGGCCTGGTTCGGACTCGGGTCCGCTGTAATTTATTTATTTATTTTATTTTTACATACTGCAGCCCCGTCGGGGCTATTGCAGGAAAGGGGGGGGGGGGGGGGATCACAATTCACCGTGATGCCGACGGGGGTCATTGTAGAAATCGGCATCTCGGTGATCTCACCAACATAAACTCCAGAACCACTACACAAGTACCCATGAACTTAGGCCCACCTCGAGACTTGGACGGCAGCGTCGTTAATCATGAGGCGAGCTTCAGGTTAATCCCAGTGGCGTGATGTTTTTGCTCGTGGTGATAAATAGCGAAAAACCAAAAATAAAGGGACATTGAAGCGCTTTCAGGAATTAGAAATGGGGGACTCACAAATATTAACGCTAAACAATCTCAACCTAATTGATCATGAAAAACACTCACCTCTCTCGAATGATAGCTGGGGAGCACTAACATAGCAGCAATGACGTAGTGGGGAAGCTTGCAGACCTAGTAAACAATTATACACATACTGGGGAATGTCAGGCACATAATCAGGTACGAATACGTGCTCAGATCTACAAAATATTTTAGGAGAGGATACAAACTGCAAATTAGTAGTCTTTCTTAAAAATCACATTTCTGTATCTTAATCACAGTGCTAAAACCCATAAAAACACTTTTGATTACACTTATTTTTCAAAACATGTTCTAAATATGTACATGACACCAGCAGTCATAGCTTTAATTTAGTTCATCGCAAGTTAAATCAAAGTTTCAATAAAACGTATTGAATAGGAAAATATTTATGAGTGTTGGCGTATGAAAGTATGGCAAAAAGGTGAGTTCCGAGTAAAACAACAGAAAGATTTGAGATAGCATACATCGCAGGTACGTGGGCGGTAAAAACTTTGGCTGTAACTCTGGACCGGCGTAAGGAAGAAACAATTTTTTACAACACATTCAGAAATGTGTATGTATGATCATAAAAAAATGAAAAAAAAATGAGCTAACCAGTGGCCTTATACCTTAAAGGGGTCCGGAAACGAAATTCCAGCGCTCATTTTTTTAGCGTTAATGTGTTGTATGTTGCAGTACAACCTAGAAAATACCAGCCTTTCGTTGAAAGGCACAAGAAAACTAATTTTAAAGCTAACTGAGCAATATTTCAATGTGCACCAGGAGGATGCATGTGGAGCCTATTTGGGAGGTAATTTAACAACGTTGGGGAACTTGCTACGTAGTCATGACGTAGCAAGGTCCATCGGAGCAGCGCCGTTCTTTGGAATTCACCATTTTCCTTCTTAGATTTTCTCCTCAACTCACAAACCGCGCGTTGTACCAAACAGCTTAAGAATAGGGAAAGGAGGTACTCCCCTCTTGCTCGAACCCTCGTTTGTAAAAAATTGTCCGTAATGTGAGTTATCCATAATAACGAGACAAAAATGCATGTATTTTCCCAATTTAAACCCGAAAGTTGTGTCCATATAGCGCGGTATTCATATTAACGAAGTCCATATTAACGCGACATGTCTGTATTTGGTGGTTGTGTCTAAACCATAGAAAACAGCACGTGACCACGGAGAGGAAAGTGAGTGCGACTCAAACCGACCAGTTCTCGATCAACGGTTTTCGGGCGGAAAGAAAATGAATTTCGAGCAGCAAATTGTGTTCTGGGTAGTTAGGCTTTCCTATGTCATGTACAAATAAAATCCTTGGCGAGCATAAATAACAAGACAGTAACTTCTTAATCATTCCAAGCCAAATATAGTATACTTCAGACCTCATGAAGGAAAGTGTACATGGCTTAGCAACAAAAGCTTTTAGTCTTGCTGCGTCCAGTGGTGGCTTTGAATAGCCTTTGTGCGGCTTGAAGGTCTGCTGATTACACTTCGCCAAGGAGGCCACCTGTGCTGAAGATCATAACCGAACCTTACCGGATGAACATTGATTCCTTCTTCTGTTTCAGAACTTTTTGTGTGAAGTCTTGTTGAGCCATATGCCATTACCAATGCACACCTAGAAGTAAGACATAAACTTCAGTTGATCTTTGAAGCAGCACTATGTGCAAGAAATCTACCAGTGCTATATAACCTCTACTGGGATTAAAAACAGAGGTCCTATTTGTCAACGGCATGCCCCAAAATTACTTTTGCCGAAGAAAAAAAAATTGTAGCAATATTTACGTGGCAAAACACAATTTGACTTTGGCACAAAACCAAACCACTGTCACTAGCAGTTATTCTTCTTACCTCGTAACTGTCGGAGTTCACGATTTGAATGATTCGACGTAATTCCTCCTCCTCCCCCTCCTAGTCATCTCCTCTCCTCTCCCTCTCCCCCCCCCCCCCCCCGCCACACACACACACCTCTTTTTCCAAACTCCGACCGTGCCACGCCTCAACATATATAAATCATTCTAAGCTTATCAGCACTGAAAAATGATAAAACACAAACTTTACCTAGTTTCTGGGCATATGAAAACAAACACACGGCACCCTAATCAATGAAGGTCCTTGTACTTGTGGCGGTAAAACTAAAGAAAATCTCAAATTTAAAATACATCTTATGAACTGCTTCGACAAGTGCGAAAATGAAATCACAATTACCTGTGTCATACAAGCTTCCTCCAGCCCTCCCGGGCACTCACTCATCTCGTCGGAGGAAACTCCCGCTTGCTTTCACTAGGTTTCCGTGTCACTCAGCGATCCTGAAACGACCGGCGCCGAGAGTTACTCCCACATATTGTGCTTAAAGCTGCAACTTTTAAATTAAACAAGATGGTCACTAGACTAAGGATAACGTAATGTTGTTTTTTTTTTGTTTTTTTTTTCGTAAGGAGATTGTAGAACTTACCAAACAGCTTTAGGATTCGCGCCTTGAAGAAGTTCGAGTACGTTTTGTCACACCAGAAAGCTTGGCGGGCAGAAATTCTTCACATCAGAAATTGAGAATATATGTCGCTCACGGTCATCCTATCATCCTCAAGACGTACGCTTGCATAATCGTTAGTAAAATTCCGGCCGCTCGACTGGTCTCGACTCTGCCACGTGCCTCAGGCGGTTAGATTGCCCACGAACGTTCCTTCGATTCTTTCTCGCTTCCTTTTTCTCCGGCCGGAACGTTCGGTTTATTGGGTTTATCGCGTCGGACTTTCTGACGCAGGGGGTGCATCATGTGATTATATTAATTCGTATTTTAACTCTTGTTCTTGTTTGCTGAAGTAAACAAATACTTAAAATATTTACTTATTGATCTTAATTTAGCAAAACATTTGCATAAATTGCACTCTGGAAACTTATTTTTGTTTTATACGTCATGAGCGCCATGCGGGAAACTTTTGGGGTGACCCCACTGTTCACTCCAATCACTCCAGCACACTCTATGTTGTCACGTGGTGTAACCCGCAAGGGTGACTCGGACTCATACACTTAAAGGGATTGTCCAGTCGAAACCGGAAGTACTTAAGTTTTGGCGCTCATTACGTCGAGGGTGCCTTCATATAGACAAACGTTATTTTTATTTTGATATGTGATCTCCCCTTTTTAATTAAACTTTTCAAGAGCATACGTACAAAACTGCACCCCGAATGACGCCAGTGTCAATGGCTGACATCCGTAGCTGCTGCGTGACGTCACAAAACGCAAAGGTTAGTCGGATGGTCGGCATAACAAGCGCTGGTCGATGGATGTCTTGTATCCATCGACCAGCGCTGTGTTTGTTTCGAATAATTTGGTCTCCTAGGCTGTACGCTACTGAAATACTTTTCTTTTAATGCAGTTCCCAAGTGTGTGCAAAAAAAGGTCAAGCCTTTTAGCAGGATATTACTCGAAAACAGCCATAATCTTCGAGCAAACGTATGCCGTTTCGCGAAAAAACAACTGCGACGGCCACCGATCGAACTAGGAGCTCTGGCAAAGCAAAGGATGCAGATTTATTTATTTTATTTTTTTGCCTCTGAAACGGCATTTGGGTACACTTATCGGCGGATCTACTGGATCGGTGATGAGCCTACAGGTCGTTCCCTCGGAGGCGTTGTCCGCGGGTCGAAAGCAAACGACGAATTGTTCACATGCATGTCGTCACATGACTTGGTCGAGCTTGGTGAATCATAGCCACGCTCATGGGCGTACCAACCGGGGGGGCAAGGGGGGCGCTTGCCCCCCCAGTTTTAAGAGTGGGGGGGCAAGGCATGTGTTTTGCCCCCCCTGAAACAGCCGCCACTGGGCAGGGCAAACAGTGGCCGGCGGCGCCCAAGGAATACCAAGGGCACCGCCCCCCGAACCGCGGGAGCATATTTTTAACGCGCAGGCGATACACACCCTAGCAACGACCCTCACTCCGAATTCGCTGGTTCGTGGAGATAGGCGCTGCCGCCGTCAATATAGGCAGCTGTGACAATGCGAGTTTCCGAGCGTAGCTTAGTGGTAAGATGCCTGTCTCATACGTAGCGGACCCGGGTCTTTATCCACGGTGTGGGCTTACTTCTTTTATTTTTTTTCCTTGAACATTTTATTTTGTCGAGGCATTTGGCGATATTTGCGACATTTGTTTTTTACGAGTAACACTGAAACAGCGAATGTTGTCGACGAAACATCGCTGAACTGAATGGTATGGACTCTATTTACGGAGGTGCATGGGGCACAGCGGGGCTTGCGTTGCCGGCTGGACGCCGCAAAGCGGCGTGTACGGCGGGGGGAACGGCGTGAACTAAAGCCCCTCTATCTTGGGAAATTGGCGCCATTCATTGTTCTGGAAATGCTCGAGACACGTGACGCGCACCACTTCTGGAAAGAGCATGGCGTCTGAAATCTAGCTCAGTGCTGCGCTGTGCCGCCATGATCTTCCCAAGTGCCGCACGTTGCACGTGCCTCGTGCATCGACGCACCTTGCGCTACTTTTGAAACATGAAGGGGCTTTAGCGCGAACACAGGCCGGGGGAGGGGGGGGGGGGAGGGGGGGTAATGCGCTTCGAGCGATACACGCGCTGTCCGAATCCGAAATCTAAGCTACCGCGCGTTGCCGAGCAGCCAATCCGGCATGAGCGTCGTTGCTAGGGGGTCTGTCGCCTGCGCCGTAAAATTTAGTGATTGACCGAATCTGCCGAACTTCATATTCGGCAAAGGTCGGCACATGGCGAAATTGTGAAAGAAAGTTCGGCAAAGATTCGGCAAACATTCGGCAAATGTCTGCGCACGCGCACGAACGCGACGGGGCCATGGATCGCAAATGGACGCCACGCAGTCGTTTGGGTACCATCATACAGTTTAGTACAACCAGCGGTTACGGTGAGGTGCGGAGTAGGCAACACGGTAACTGTGCGTTTGTGAGCCTTTTTCGAGTGTGGTTCTCTTCAATATTTTCTGCCTCAAGAACAGAAGATCGACCAGAATTTACGCAGTCCGCTGCTCAAGTGGCAAATGATGCGGTGCATTCTGGATAACGTGATTTTCATTTGACATTTTCATTGATGAAACGAGGTAGTTGAAACATTGACTGACAACTGGCAATTACGCTCAGTGCGCGCAGCCCACTGCCGTCAAACGTGGCAGAATCCCGAGAGCTGGCCAGAATGTATGGGATGCAGCTGGCATCGTCGTCATAATGTGACACATTTTCCCCCTTATTTTGTTTTTACGTACTTTCTGTAGTTTGTTTATTCTGTACATTTACATGTCTTTTTTGTTTTTTCACATGTGGTGGCGGGCTGGCAGGCGCTTTGCGTAAGGGTTTTTACATATCTGCCTAGCCCCGCACACCACCACATGGGACCCTTCCAGTATGTGCGAATAAAATCATTATTATTAATATTAATAATAATATTCGCGTTATTTTGCAATTTGCATGTATCTGCATAAAACTAAACAAAGAACTATCATGCTCGACGTTGCACATGTGACATTCCTAACTCTTCCCATCTTCCTAAACGTCCGTGTGTGTCCTAACACCAGAAACCGGAGTTTTAAAGGTTAAAAACTGCACGTTGCGAATACGGAACGCACACTTTCATGCAAAGCTGACGTTAAGTGACTCAAATCGAAAAACATGCATATTAACAATATTGTCATCTCTTCTGGTGAAGGCTCAGAAACCGTTGCATTCGTTTTCGCGCACGAAACGGCAACTCCCAGAAAAAGTAAGAACGCAGTGATTGCCTTTGTTTTAACAATGTAAACACACTTGCGGGCGTACGCTGATGAGGTCTCAAAATCAAAACTCTGGTAGCGTGATTCGTGACTGCGCCGGCTACTACCCAACCTCGTTGTCACGCCACTCTCTGCAAGGAGACACTAAAATTGCCAGTAAACACGCAAACGCGACACCGATACAATTATCTTGTAGAATATCACCTTATTTAGTAATAAGTGTGTCCATAGGCACTACATGTGCCTATTGACTAAATTATACCAGGCAAGAAGAAACTAATTGACTACAAGGCAGTATCCCCCCCCCCCCCCCAGTTCTAGACCGGTTTCCGTCAACTGCTCCCAAAAATAATCCTTGTACTGTAACTAATAATCCCGCGCTAAAACTAATAAACCGCTCTGATTAACTAACTTAAACGCTAGAAGCATTGTAAATAAAACGGTTGAATTCAAAGATATAATTCTCAGTTATGACCCCGATGTAATAATAGTTACAGAGACTTGGCTCACGGATAGTATATCTAATTTTGAGATTGTTCCGCAGTCTTATAAAATTGTTCGTAAGGAGTGTTCCTCCCGGGGAGGGGGGGTCGCAATCGTTATCAAAAAGATCATTGATTTTTTCCAGCTAAATACGAAGTTCACAGCTGATGCTCTATGGGTGAAACTTTTTTTCTATAACTCATTTATTCTTGCTGGAGCTGTTTACAGGCCACCAAGTGCTGGCATAGCTGTGATGTATGAACTTCAAGACTTCTTAGAGGAGCAATCTAATAGTTTCATGAATATAATTATGCGGGAGACTTCAACCTCCCAAACATCGATTGGCCTTCGATGACCACAGTGGCCTCTTGTAAACATTCCGATGCTTTAATTAATATTGCCTTCGCATATAATCTAACACAGATAGTGTCAAGTCCCACTCGCATCACAGATTCTACTAGTTCGATTCTTGATCTTGTTTTTGTTGCTCAGAATTTGTATGTTGCCGATGATCACTGTGTGGTCACAGAGGGCTTATCCGACCATCATATGGTTGTTTTTTATTGTCCGGGACTTGTTCCCAAACGTTGTCCTGATAAGAAATCGGAGTTTAAGGACTATAATCGAGCACAAGACGAAAGTATAATAGATTACCTCGAGCTATCGTTCGACAGATTTGCTGATAGGGCTGCAGTTCTGGGATGCGATGTAGATGAACTATGGTGCACTTTTCAAAATTCGGTGCACACGTGTATAGAAAGGTTTGTGCCATCTCGTAAGAAGCAATCTAAAAAGAATAACCCATGGATCACGAGGGAGATTTTACAAATCAAAAGGAAAGCCAATATGCTAAGCAGAAAACGCGGAAACAAAGTAGAATTGACTGCCTTACGTCATAAATTGAGAACATTACTTAAGAATTCCAAGTATGAGTATTTCAACGTTAAAATGTCGAACTTCTTTTGTAACGATTCCCAGATGTTTTGGAGGAATATATCGGGGTCAAGACACTCAGTTAACAAGATCATTAATTATGGGAGAGAATTTGTTGATAATAGCTAGTTCAATTGCGAAGATATTTAACGACTACTATGCCTCTGTGTACACCATAAGTGACAACTTCGTTCCTGAGTTCTCGATTAAACTCGCTCACGTACCAGACATACAACTATCAGAGGAGAAAATTTTCTCTGCGTTATTAAATTTGAGTACAAAAACGTCTTGCGGTCCAGACAAAATGCCTAACGTTGTTTTTTTTTTCTTTTAAACGGTACGCTGAGTGGTGTTCTAAATTTCTTTTTTTTAATTTATAGCAGATCGTGTAAGCGAGCGCCCTTCTGTTTTGGCCATTTTATTTTATTTCGCCGAGCGCATTCCAAGCGAGCGCCATTGTGTTTTGCCTTTTTCTTTTATTTCGATCGGCGCAAGGTTGTGTTCTCGGAAGATTGTGATTTATTCAAACTCCTCGGCGCCAGGGGTCTCGCACGTGGATGCCCGTGCCTTGAGGGCGCGACTGGCTGGCGTCGGGCGGGATGCGGATCGAATTACAGCCTTGGGCGAGACCAAGCTGCTCAAGAAAACTATGCGGCAGTCTAACAGCGGGACTCAAAGCGAGAGTGTGTGCGTAATGGTGGTACGCGACCACCAATAGTGTCCGTCATGTAACCAAAATTGTATCAAGAATATTAAATCCAGTGTTTCTTTAATTCCAAAAACCCAATCGTCAAGGCCTCGTTCATTTTCAAGAAGTTACTTTATTTGAAACAACCAATCGATTACATATCAGAAGTGGGATTATCAACCAACTCCCCGGAACAAAGAGCGGACCGAAGAGTGACACAAGCAATCAAGTGCGTCAGGCATCCAAACCCGCGGACCCTGAATCGACGCGTCAGGTGCGATCAGAGTCCGGTTGGAGCGACCCAGAGTGCGACGGGTGGGTGACGTGTGTGTGAGTGCCTACGATTGGGGGCTTCCCATTGTGCGGCTACATTACTGGCCTCGGCGCATATCGGCTGCAACCGTGGCTGTCGTTCTCGCACTAATTACAAAATTTCGATTCCGATGTCGTAGCGGGGCGCAACAGGTTTTAATCACGACTGAAAGTAAACATGTTGCTGTTCTCTAGCTGCGGCATGTATATTTGCGATTGCTAAGCTTCGTGATAAAGGTAAATTAAACAAAAACGCGAAAGCAGTGGATGTGCGTCCTCGTGTTTGCTCCTGTATTCTCCCAAAGCTAGTGAAAAAAAAAAAAAAAGCCCGTGTCTGTGGCGTAGTAGATAGGACGAACCAAAGGGTAAACCATTGGTTCGAATCCCAGATCCGGTTAGTTTTCACAATTTTTTTAAATTAGTTCTTTTGTTTTAAAAGCTCTGCTCATGGTATAGCACTACTTTATGTGATTATTAATTTTTTAAAAATTCTATAACATATTTGTTAGTTGTTTTATGGAGGATTCTATGTCGTACTGGGTAGGAGGTAGCCATGTGGTCGCAGACAGGTTTAAAGTTTTTGGTTGCTTTCGAGAAAGCGTGGCTTTTTGGGATGTAGTTTGAGCGACACGTCTCTTGCCAAGTATTCCGCTTTCTCTGGCTCTGCTAACAGTGCGTATATTATCATGTACATAGCTTGAAAAATGTAAATGTCTCCTATAACCCCCTGGCTCCACTATCGCCACCAGAAGACGCTGACTATCAATAATGGCCCCCAAGTCAGCTGCGGGGGCAAGAGCCCCTACTGAAGGCTAAAGCAATTTAGTCAATAAAAGCCCGACCTAAAAAAATATATTCCACAGGGTAGAAAAATGCCCTCGCCGACCTCCTCTATTCACACTCTTCCAAAAGTCACGTGACGACAAGGGCTTCTTTTGTATCGGCTTAAACTGTAGAGATAATCGCCGAAAAACGCAAAATGAACGACTAGCGGCTTCCAAGTGCCTTCCCCTCGTTGATGCGGGCACTCTTAATCCGCGAGACTGAGGAAGCCAGAGCGACCGAACGCTTTTTTCCATGAGCAGCAGGCGCGGGGCCGCTGGGTCGGTAGGTTATTAGGGAGTTTTCGTGGACCGCGTTTTCCCTCCGCTAAGCCCTCCGCAACAAAGAAGCCGCTACTGCGCCTGCGCGGTGATGGCTTTGACTGTAGAGTTCGGGGTACCGGGTTGCGGAGAGCGTTGCGGGACAGCGGAAACGATCTACGAAAATTCCCTATTATGTGAGCCCGTTCTCGTTTCGCCTTTCGTACTTCAAAACGATCATTCTCAAGAAAACCTTCTCGTTCTGACCCACCGCATTGGGTCCGTTTCATTTTTCGCATTTGAACCCAACTCACTCCCCACCCCAAGCTGGTTCGGTAGTAATTTTGGTTCCTGGAAGATGTTCTTGCTTCCTCATCGGAAGGTCCAGCGAAGTCGGGATTCGTGTCTTTTGTTGTCTGGGAGAGGTCGTGCGTACGCGTTTGTGTGTCCACCTTGTCCCAGCCCGCGAGTAGCCCGGAAATACGACATCCAATCGTAACTGCACTTGACGTTGAGAGATCGGTCGTCGTCGTTGTTGTTGTTGTTGTTGTTGTGTTTTGTTACATAACGTGCATTGAAGCATTTATGCGTTCATTGTGCTGCTCACGTACATGTGGTGTCAATTCCTGTGTATCCATATTTTGCTGTTATTAAGAAACATGAAAGATCAATCTTTATAAATTTGCATAAGCATTGCTTTTTGTTGTCGTTAACGAGGACGTTAACAATGCCAGGATGCCCGATTGTAAGCGAGCGCCCTTCTGATTTGGCCCTTTTATTTTATTTCGCCGAGCGCATTCCAAGCGAGCGCCATTGTGTTTTGCCTTTTTCTTTTATTTCGCTGGGCGCAAGGTTGTGTTCTCAGAAGATTGTGATTTATTCAAACTCCTTGGCGCCAGGAGTCTCACACGTGGATGCCCGTGCATTGAGGGCGCGACTGGCTGGCGTCGGGCGGGATGCGGATCGGGTTACAGCCTTGGGTGAGACCAAGCTGCTCAAGAAAACTATGCGGCAGTCTAACAGCGGGACTCAAAGCGAGAGTGTGTGCGCGATGGTGGTACGCGACCACCAATAGTGTCCGTCATGTAACCAAAATTGTATCAAGAATATTAAATTCAGTGTTTCTTTAATTCCAAAAACCCAATCGTCAAGACCTCGTTTATTTTCAAGAAGTTACTTTATTTGAAACAACCCATCGATTACAATCGCTATAGAGAGGGGTGGTACCTAAACAGTGGAAAGCGACAAAGGTTATACCCATTCATAAGGAAGGAGATAAACATGACGCATCGAATTATAGGCCCGTTTCCTTGCTCTGCTCGTGTAGCAAGATTCTAGAGCATTTTTTATTTAGTCATGCCATGTCACATTTCGAATCTAATAATTTTTTATCAGAGAGATAGCATGGTTTCCGGCCTGGCTACTCTACGGTAACTCAGCTCCTTTATCTAGTAGGTAAATGAACTTGCAATAGTCGTTGACAAGGGGGGGGCAAATGGATGTAGTATTCCTAGATTTCGCCAAGGCTTTTGATCGCGTGTCACACATCAAACTACTTATCAAGCTAAGAGTGATACTAGGAAACGATAAGCTATTGCGATGGTTGGATTCTTACTTGAGCAACCGTCATCAGCTCGTTGAAGTAGGTGGGGCCTGTTTCTCAATTGTATCGGTTATCTCGGGCGTTCCAGAAGGATCGGTGCTGGGCCCACTGCTCTTTCTTATTTTCCTAAACGATTGGACGGTTGATGAGCATTTACACTGCCGGTCTTTTGCAGATGACTGTGTGCTTTTTACTGAAATAGCTTCAAGCAATGACCAACTTAATTTGAACAAGTGCCTGTGTTCAATTTCTCAATGGTGTAACGAATCGCAAATGTTGCTAAACAGCTCGAAAAGTGTACAAATGAGAGAAAGGCGCAAAAATTCACCCTTGGAATTTAACTACTGTATACAAAACTCCCCTTTACAAGTTGTGCACGAATTCAAATACTTAGGTGTCATTATCTCTTCGAACCTCAGCTGGAATAGCCGCATATCCTGGACTGCTCAGAAGGCATTAGCAAAGCTATGGTCACTGAAGAGGCGGCTGAAGCACTGTACCCCTGCAACCAAGCTTGCAATCTACACGACTGTAATACGACCTGTTTTAAAATACGCGGATGTTGTTTTGGACCCTGTGACTAAACTTAATATTGATCGACTCGAGGGGGTACAGGAGAAAGCACTGCGCTTCATTTACAACGAATACAGAAAATGAGCTCTATTCCCAACTTGTTGAGCTTCTTTCATCCCGGCGCTTCTTTCATCCCGGCGCAAACTTAATCGTCTAAAGCTTTTGTATACCAATGTAATTGACTCATCACGCCTTTCAGTCGACTGATTTATGCAATTTAACACATCCCGTCACACACAACATCAGCATTCCAACACAATTGTGGTACCTTACAGCAGAACCCATTGTTTAAAATACTACTTTTTCGTACGAACCGTTAACGAATGGAATTGTCCCCC
The DNA here is from genome assembly GCA_013358835.2 of Ixodes persulcatus. NCBI lineage: Eukaryota > Metazoa > Arthropoda > Arachnida > Ixodida > Ixodidae > Ixodes > Ixodes persulcatus. The sequence goes on along the minus strand of JABSTQ010008301.1, from coordinate 11,889 downwards.
TGCCAACATTACCAATGTCTCGTCCGTTCAAAAATTTGCTTCATCATTACAGCGTTATTTCTTTGATGTGCAGTCCTGGATGTTTTTTCTTTCACTAGCGTATAATATGGTTATCTTCTTCTGTGTTGCCCTGTGTGCTTTCTCCTGCCTTGGCTGCCTAATGGCAGCCGGTAGTTTGCATAAATAAAATAAATAAATAAATAAAAAATAAATAAAACATGTTGTATTTAAGATAAGAAAAAAAAAGTTTTTTTTCGTAAAAAAAAAATTAAATATCAACGTTAAGTCTGGTAACAGTGTATTTTTTCCGAATCTTTAGGAACGTTCGGCAAAAGTTCGGCTCCCCGGAATCCCAAGATTCGGTACAAAATTTTCGATTCGGCAAAAGTTCGGCGCACCACTAGTAAAAAATATGCGACCGGGGGGGAGGGAGGGAGGGAGGGAGGGGGTCTGGTTTGCCCCCCCCCCCCCCCACACACACACACACTCGAAAATAAGTTGGTACGCCACTGGCCACGCTTTATTTTTTACTCGCGGTTCAAACAGAATTGGACTGCACGCGTGCTAAATACAACTTTTGGCACCGTTCCAAAGGGCTTAGCTGTTGGTTTCGATTTCACCGCATAATCAAACGGATTTATCCGATTTGGGCGAGGAGTGGGTGGACGTAGTTGAATATTGTTGCACAGAATCACACCTCAGCTTACGAGCCTTCTGTCCGCTTAGAGCTCAGCTCGTAGCTCTCTTCTGTGAGTAGATTGCTGCATAAGCGGGATCCAAGGAGGATTGCGGGATCTCGAACTTGACGGGAGCCCAATTCCTACGCACGTCGACGATCCAATTTGCTCGTCACTGCACGTCTCGCGGAAAACTGTGGAACGTCACGTCTTGGCTCGCATGTGCTGCCCGGCGGTTGTGGCACCCAACCGCGCAACAAAAATCTGACCCATCTACGAAACAAGTCGAGCGAAACAACCAAAACGAAGCACGCTGCGGCGTTCACTCGCAGGCAAACGACGAGATGGGAATGCTCGCTTTGCGTTGTGTGACGTCAGAGCTTCAATGTTGTCAACGAAAGCCGCGTTTACGCTAAGATGCGATTGGAGCAGTGTAAATTCAATTACTCATGCAGAGGGGCATACAACACTTAGATTTTGCGAATACGATGCGTCTCGAGGTAATAACAATGATCTTCAATTGTTTTCTCGAATACGAAATTTGACCGGACAATCCCTTTAAGAAAATAATAAATGTTTTGTAAAAATTATAGCATTAATAATTTTCAAATGTAAATACTAAATATATATTAAGCTTATAATCAAGTAATTTTTATTTGTCATTTTAAGTAGAAATTGCATTTGCTGCAGGATGACGTCGGCGCGAATTCTAAAATTTGGATTTGAGACACGCAGGGTGTCGCGCTGTGCGACCATGAACCCAAACAAAATAAATACTTGAGGCCAGGAACTTGAGGCCAGCTTGCCAAGGACAACAGGCCTGAGACGACGTTGTATCCTGAAAAATGCTGCAACAGGTCAGGGACCCGAACTGACGTCGTCGACAACAGTTCTGGAGGCTCGATTGACTCGAAACACGGTGAGACAGAACATTTTTGTAAACTAAGTAGTACCAATGAAATCGGAGCGATTACAGTACTCAGCCAGTTAGTGAAGACACTAGTGATAAAATGGTAAAAGGCGGCGGGAGATTTGAATACAATTTCCTGTCCAAGTTTCCGAAGAGGCCACTGCCAAGGTCGAATATAACGAGTTCGACGTACCCTGCTTCGGCTAGCCTTAATTGGACACAGGTTGAAGGGCTTTGAATCTCGAAAACTTCATTGCTGGAGTGGGCATTCTTTCCGGCACCAAGTAAATTGAAAGTACAACATTGGGAAGCCAGAGGTCAAAACTAAAGACCCAAACTGCCAACAATCGCAGGCGTGAAATGCCTTTCAAAAAGGAACTTCCTTGCTCAACTATAAAGTGGAAAGCGCTGCCTGACACCTACTCTCTGTGAAACAAAGTGCAATCATCGTTTCGGGAAGGTCATCCTTATTTCGTGTGTGTTTGTGTGTGGGTGTGTGTGTGGGGGGGGGGGGGGGGGGCGCGCCCCAGGCCTCGGTGTGTGTGTTTTTTTGATGTGGATTTTATGTGCTTTTTTGAAATGACGTCTATGGTGTTATTGAATTATTCGATGTTATTCGGCACTACAGGGTTTTTTTTTCCGATAATAACAATCATGCACACGATGGAATGTGCACGTGGTCTGCCGCCCCAGAACGAGCGCGTAGCCTCTACGTAGGCTCAAACAGGGTAAGTTCACATAACAAAACGGAAGCTTGAAGTATCGCATGTTTTCGCCAACTCCTCCAAAGTTATGAAGTTCTGACGTCGGAAGTCACAGAGAGCTTTTGACCAATCGTGAAAGATAATAGGATTTTTGAGTCAGTGTTATTCTGTTTTTGACCAGGTTTTACTCTGATTAGCTATGTTCTGGAGCGAAATTTATATAAAATTGAGAAGGTTCCGCTCCAAAACCAGGTAAAACTGAATAAAACAGAGTAAAGCCAAATGTGAATACATAATCGAGTTGATGCAAACTGGAGCTAGAAGTTCTTAAATGGCCACTTTTTAAAAATCGTTTTACGCTATTGCTGTTACTGAGACATTCTGAAAACAAGAGGACGGAATACACCTCTAAAACTGCGGAGTTCCGATGATACTTGAACTTCGTGGTTTGTCTATATATAATTATTCATAAATCTTGTACGTACTACATGCACACACAATGTTCCCGTACCCCATAGTGTTTTTTTTTTTTTAATGTTCCACTGGCAGCCGCATGTTTTATAATACGAAAGAGGACAATACGTGAGTAATCAGGAAAAGCTAAAACACGTGACAAAAAGGAGTTCATCTTCACTTTATTAACTGAATGTTTCATCTGATTACTGTCTATATGGCCCAACCCATTTTATAGAGCTTAAAAGAAAAAGGTTTATTTGGCAGATAGGAACCATCGGGCAGGCACGTATCCAGGGGTGATGGGGGGACCCATGGGGCCTGCCCCTCCCCCCCCCCCCCCAACCTTCCATTTGGTGGGGCCTCCTCTCACCCCTCCCTCTCATAAAGCATTTTGTCATAAGCAAGTCAAAATCCTGGCAGCATGCCTGCCATCGGGTATGTTTGCGGTAAACGTATTTTCCTGTGCTCAAAACATAAAACTTTAGTGTATAACCCATTAATTTCTCCACTAACCATAATATTTAACCTGATAGATGTTAACTTAATAGATTTCAAGTTCTGTATGATCGTCATCTCAAACGGTCCAATGAAAATTCCCAGTCGGCCATTAAAAGTTCTCGATCCGAAATGCATTTCAGTTGACAAATTACGCTTTCAGTTTTACCAGTACAACTTGTTATTGCACCTATAGAAGGACCAGTAGGCACTTGTATTGGACCAGAAGACATTCGTGTTGTTCCTATAGAAGTTTGTACTTGTCCCATAGAAGTTCACAATGGTACAATAGAAGTCTGTATTGATACGATAGAAATTTTTATCGGCCCAGAAGAAATGCCCATTGGTACGATAGAAATCCTTTTGGTGCCATAAAAGTCTCTATGGTCCCATAGAAAAGTTTTGCTAGGGTGTCCTGATTTGGCAATTGAGCATTGTCACTGTATGCCAAACTGCACCGAGTTCGCTTCTCTGCAGTGCATGACTCATTGCGATCTCCCGTACAATGGCTCTGACACATAGTGCCACTGGCTGCAATGAACGGCATTGAGCAAACTGAGTGTCGTGCACATTGACACAATTGGCATCATGGCGCTTGCCCCCTAAAGTTAACTTTTCCTCAACCTTTTATTGTGCCTTCCCCCGTGTTGCGGCTTCTCTGCAGTATTTTCAGTTGCACCGATGTGCAAAACATCGGAGTTTCTCATCGGCACCAATTGCACATTCATGCTAATTGGTTTTGGCTAAGCATTTCAATTGGAAAAGGCCTGCCATTTCCACCAGGGAACGACGAACTTTACCGGACACGTCTTACCGTGAGTCTCGACGCGAGCAGTGCATGTTCCGACTGGCGTGATAAAATGTCCCCGGCGGTTCGTATCTCTGGGCCATCCCACGGCGTCATCACTTTCCGAAGGCGTCGGGAGAGCCTCCCACTCAGGACGGGGTAGTCTGCTCCGGTGTCGACTAGAGCCGACGCATCGTGGCCGTCGAAAACGATGTTTAGGTTATTCTTTACCGTTGCAGAAGCGTCGTTTTGGTCTCTGGTGGCGTTCGAGTGGGGGCCCTCCGACGTTCGTGGTGGACCTCGGCGTCGGTCGTCTTCGGCAACTCCACCTCCAGGGGCTGCCGCGCCTAGTTTCTCCGGCGAAGAGCGAAGGGCGACTGGCTTTCACGTCGGGGTAAGTGCATCGGCAAAGCTGGACGTTGTGGCGACAGCGACCGGGACTCTCGGCGGTACGCAGGCTCGGGGGACTGAGGTCGTTGCAGGTACTCGTCGATCTCTCGAGGGCGTTCACTATAACGGAGGCGTGGGTCGTTCGGGTGGAACCCGCGCAGCCCGAGTCGTCGGTACGGGCATCGGCGGTAGGTGTGGTCTGCTTCCCCGCAGTGGAAGCACAGAGGGCGTTGGTCGAGCGTCCTCCAAGCGTCGGTCTTCCTCGCACCACGCTGCTCTGGGCGTGGAGCATACTGCGGCGCCGGTGCCCCACGTCGGGAAGCTGGCTGGTAGTGTCCTGTGACGGGAGGTGCTCTTTCGGCGGCGGTGGCGTAGGTCAGGGCCGGGTGCTCGGGGGGAGTGCAAACGAAGCCGCCAAAAATCTCGCTTTTCACGTCTTTCATGAGGACGCCCAGTTTCTTGTCTTCAGTGGCCTCAGGGTCGACACGAGCACACAGGCACAGGACATCTTTAATGAAGCTTGTCACTCTCTCGTTCAGGCCTTGGCACCTTGTTTGAAGGACGTCCTCGCCTCGTTGTCGTCGGTGCTGGTTTGTGAAGGTGCGCTTCAGCTCCTCCACGCATGTCTCCCACGTCGTAAGGGGAGACTCGTGGTTCTCAAACCATTGCCTTGCCGTTGCCTCCAGTGTGAAGTAAATGTTTCGGAAGCTGTTCTGCAGTCCACGCGGTGTAGCGGGGCACACGTTCGTAGTGCTGGATTCAGTCTTCTACGTCCTCGTAGATTTCACCACGCAATGGCGTCGGCACACGGGAAACCACAGGCAGGAATACGAAGGACGATGCCGCTGGAGGGTTTCCCGTCTGCTGGGCCGTGGAGTTCATCGTCGGCTTCAGTAGCTTCTTTGTCTTGTCCGGCGGTGGCCCAAGCTCAGGGGGTTGTCCTCGGAGACGCTAGCTTGCCCGGTGCCCTGTCTTTTCTACAAATGGCCGCCTTGGAGTGGGACTTGCCGAACGGGTCCTCGGAAGGGTTCGGTGAAATTACCGTGAAAAGACATAAGGTACGTGCTACCGCACACCTCCACCAGAAATGCCACGGCCGGTGACCAAAAGAACCAAAAATACACAGGAAGCACAAAAATTTAATGGGGCGAGTTTGTGCCCGAAACCAAAGGGTAAAAGAATAGATGTCGTAAGCGAGCGACGGTGTCGGCGAAGGGGCAGAATCCGGCGCTAGCGTAAGACCTACTGCGGCTTGCCACGCGGAGCCACTTTTGTACACACGTGGGCTTCTGGAACAATCGGCGTAGAATGTTCGGCGCGTAGAACATTCTAACCTCGAATCAGCAACATGGTTTTTGAATTTACCAGAACATCACATTACAGAGTCGACAAAAATGTTTACCCGCGGCCAGGCGCCAAAGATTGGCTTTTTGCGTGTAAGGCAAGCGCGATAACCGCTAGGCCACGGGCGCGCTGCCTACTTAGTCAGCTGCGCGTGCGGCGATATTAACGTCGGATTAATGCCCAGGAACAAACCATGTGACCCGAGTGTACAGACGACGCGGCCGGGGTAAAGGGAGCCAGAGAGGGCGCCTTTTTCTCGACGTGGCCTCCCTTCTCCGGCCATTGGGACGTCACGACTCGAAGCGCTTCGGCGTTAGCTTCTAGGAGGTGTTGCGTCGAGCGATCGTGAACCGAGGCGAGGAGGAGAGAAGCAAGGCCGCTTTTCCTCATTTTAAAATTTTCCAGGGGGACAATGACGTAAAAGACCTCGCTTGATCGCGCCATTCTTTTCCCAAAATACGGCCACTCGTTTGAGATAGTGATGCATGAGTGATGTTCTGGAGTTCGAAGCGACCCGTTCAACGCTTCTGCGGCATTATTTTGCGAAATCCAAATATCGGTTCAGTGTTCCTTTAAATAATATATATATATATATATATATATATATATAAATATATATATATATATATATATATATATATATATATATATATATATATATATATATATATATATATATATATATATACATATATATATATATATATATATATATATACATATATATATATATACATATATATATATATATATATATATTTATATATATATACAGTAGAATCTCGATTAACGAAAATCGCTTAAACGGAATTGTCGCTTAAACAAAACAACTATCGCGGAGTTGTTTGGTTTTGTATTCATGCAATGTAAAAATATTCCCGTTAATCGGAACTCAAATTCTCGCGCCTCCGGGTAAACGGAACTGAAAACGTAGCTATGTCGCCGACATATTTTTCACTATCACAGAAAAGAAAATTAACTCTTGAGTAATAAAACAGTATTAAAAATGTTCTTAATATTTATTAGCTTTATTGCCCAAAATTAGCATGTACGCATGTATTTTTAGGAGTTCTCTCATTTTTAGGCATAGGTGGCTATGTTGGGTAGGCTTGGCTCAACAGGGCTTCTGCTCGCATCTTAGGCCTAGTGTCCTACTTACTGCGATGGCGGCCACGAATTGACAACACCGTGCGCTCACGTTAGAAAAAAAGATCGAAGTCATTAATGATTTCTATAGCGGTTGCTTCACGAAAACGGCGCTTGCAACGAAATATGCCATTCCCAAAAGTAGCCCGACAAGGAGTCTTCACGACAAAAAAAAAAAAAAAAAAAAAAAGCTGCGGAGTGCGGATGAGGCTGCGACTTTCCGAACACGAAGAGCTTGAGAAGTGCTTGGCGTTGTAGTTAAGAAGAGCCCGGAGTGAGAATCTTCCCGTCACCGGACCCATAATGTGAATATACAAAAGCAGCAATTTGTGTTTTTGTCATTATTTTGCTTTCTACATTCACTTGCAGGTGTTTACAAATTGTGCACTTGTGGAAACAGCATTTAGGCTGGCATTCAACATTTTAGTGTACCTATACTACATGCTCTCAGTAAATGAAACTCCTGATAAATGGATAGATTTTCCTGGTCCCTTCAGGTTCCGTTTATCGAGATTGTACTGTATATATATATATATATATATATATATACAGACTTGTACACGTTACTGAAAAATAGTAAGGAATTACAGTTACAATTACTCAAGGCTAAATTGTAATTTATTACAATTACAATTACTCTCCCATAAAAGTAAGTGACCGTTAGCCCAAAAAGTAATCCGTTACTTTCGTGGCGTTACTTTCAACAATATTGTCTACAATTAAGAAACAAAGGGAAGAGGGTTATTCAAGTTTTTATTGTTGCAACCTGTTCCATTTAATGTCCTTGAGTATTTTGAGCAACAGCTGACTCTCGAAAGTCTCGTCAGACATTTTGCACTATTTCTTACTGAAGATGTCGACTGTTACGCTGAACACCCTTTGAACTGAGGCACTGTATGGGAGTGGCATATTATTCCTCCCGAATGCTTTATGCTCTGCATTGAGCTTCTTCAGCGAAGCAATGGAAGTACTATTTACTTCGAACATAGAGCAAAGCTTCGTCGTAGCAGCCGTTGCCTGATATTCGAGAGTTTTAGTAGATCGTTCCGATACCTCCATACCCCCGATAACGTTATGATGAATGGGCATGTGCGGCGGCGGAGTATCGAGTATCGTTATCGGAGTCATCACACCAATCTACTTAAATTCTCCATTAGCGAAAGCGCGAAGCTGTAGAAGTCACCATACATCTGGCCAAAACTAGAATAAGAATTAATTTATGTCCATCTTAGTATACCGGCATATACTGCCAGACAATATCAAAACATAGTTGTACAAGTAAGTTATTATCGATATTCTTCTTCCTTTGGTTTTGAACGGGTCGAGCCTCGGTTGAGACGTTGGTGAATAAAAAAAGATTTCCAGTATATAAATATAAGTAATCGAAAGAAAAAAAAGGACACTCATAACAGCAATTAATTAGAACGTCGGTTAAAACAAGGAAATGTAAACGCACGTTTGCCGTGTGTACCTCTCTTGATGCCGTTCAAAAACGCACGGAGCACGAACCGACTGCAGTTTACTCCGGTGTTCTCCAGATAGACGTCTGCTGATGCCACAGGCAGCGATGGGCAGAGAACTAAGTAAGCCGCGCTATGGCCCCACTCACGAGTTTCACTCTCTCCTCAAGCCCAGAATACCAAGTCTACGTCAGCCACCATTATGTTTTATTTGTAAACATATCTGCTTGAGATAAGATGTGTCCTGCTGGGGTAAAAACAGGGCGAAGAAAAAAGGAAGACTATTACCATTTCCGAAGTGCTCGCAAAAAGCTGACTCACAAAAATGGTGACTGAGATGCAGATAACGTGGCTGGAGTTCACAAATGAAGTGGGCCGACCCTAGAAGTTGGACGACAAAAGAGTAAGTAGCTCTTAAAACAGGGTCAAATAAGGTGAAAGAAGCAGAACAAAATGCATCCTGTTTTCCAAGAGAAGATGATAAGGGTGCAGCAACGAACGAGGATGCTTGTGGCAATAACACCTTCACATATTATCACATCCCTTTTAGTGGATTTTAGGGCAGTCGGAGCGTGGTCTTGTGTTGTGACATTATGAAAATGGTCGTAGTCACTATAACCGAGAAGGACATTGTTAATTCTTGTCTGTGCACTTACCACCTCGAGCTTCTCGAAGAGGCACACTATCACTTGGTGTCCGCATCGCCCCGCCTTCGATCGCAAAGAAAAAACAAAGGGACTAAAAAAAAAGGGATATATCTTGTCCCCCCCCCCCCCTTTTTTTTTCTTCTTGTATTTGTAGAAATGTTCATTTGGATTTTTTGACATTTTTGTTAGGGTCTAAAAAAAAAAATAGATTCAGGGGCTTAGTGTTGAAAAAAAAAAAAAGAGGCTTTACGGAACTGAAGAGTGCCAAGCCTCCCTTTGCGGTGTCACTGCGCTCGACTTTACCAGAATAAAAACAACCCTTTCTTTAAAAAGAGGGGGGGGGGGGGGTCCTGAAACAAAATGTAACGGATTACAAGGAATCCGTTACGTAAAAATGTAAGGGAATTACTTTAAAATTACTCTAGAAAATATGTAATTATTCCGTTACTAAATTACTGATAAATGTAAGGGATTACAAGTAATTTCGTTACTTGTAACGGATTACGTACAAGTCTGTATATATATATATATATATGATTTATATTAGATTGAAATAAAGAAAACTAATTTTTCAATTGCATATTTGAACTTGTAATGTTGTGTTTTGTTTAAGATGTACCAATTATCTTAATTTCTTTGATCAAAACAATTCTAATGTTTTTTTTTGCAGTCGCCTGCTGCCTAGCCGCAACCCCATATGTAGAGAAAGGCGAATTTTTACGTACGGAAGGAGGTTTGTCAAAAGAAAGCGAGCCTAAGCAGCCACACTCATTCGTTGTTTGTCCAGTGGTTGAAAGTGTCACTGTACTATACCCTAGATTCACGTTTCTCAATTTGTGTACTGTCCCAATCTATTTTCAGGAAGTGCAGACTGCAAGTCATACTGGTTCGGAAATATAATTGACACGTACAATGGGGTCGAACCGTCTTTAGAGGGTTAATACGTAATACGAGGAAAGGAAAACACAAACAGGAGACAGAGGCACACATGTTCAAACGTGTACATGGGGAAGGTGAAAACGCACAAGAAACAAAAACAACAGGGAATAAACACACACCACATATAAGCGCATTGTCCCCACGAGACACGGCGCTTAAGCGCTGTGTGTTTGATTCTTCCCTGTTGTCCTCGTTTCTTGTGCGCTTTATTCCTCTCCGTGAGTCACTACCAACTGTCCCAACCTTTCACCCTTCTGCGTGTACAGGTCTGTCCTTGTCCCCTCTGTGTTTTGCATTCTTCGTATGAAGTATTAACCCAACACGCTCGTCAAACTTATCAACGTCTTTGGAGGGAATCCCTCTAAAGAAATGGACACTGCATACCCGCATGTGTGGGATGGTATTTCAGTTCGTGCTATCGACGCTAACATATGTAGGCGTCACTGGCACAGAAGCAAACACAGCGCGCAAAGCGGCAGTGTAGACTATGTCAGCCGTGCCGATGCAGTGGCAAATATGATCGGGAAACCAAAGTTCTTTCGTAGTAAGGCGCGGGCCCATCATTGTCGCTGCCCCACAAAAACAACGGCGAGTTGAAAAACTATGAAACTTTGTCCTCACGGTACACGACGAATTATTAATGGAGCACTTCAAGGTGCTCTGAAGAAATTTCTGATGTCGCCTAAATATGGCGACAACTCACCCCTCGAGCTCTAAGCATCCTAGAAATCCATAAATCATAACAATGTGCGGCCGATTTTTCTATTAAAAAACTATCAAATATTGAACACACCGAGGCCATCTCCGGCGATGGGAGGAGCATTGTTCCGGCAGCCAGGACATGTGTCCAATGAAAACGCGATATTTCGTTGAGGGTGCAAACACTGTAATTACAAAATGTGCATATGTTTTTGTAGATGATAAAAACAAATAAGAGTAGTCAAAAAACGTTATTTTTTTGTAGAAAGGGACATAATCCTGCAATATTCGTCTGAAAGACAACGCACTAAGTTGTTCTGATTTATTTTTGTCTTCCGCGGGAGTGATGTGTTTGGTCATCAGCTCACTAGCTCGTGATGACTGGGTTGATTCGTAGTCTCGGCTCCATGGGCAACGAGCCGCGCGCATTCGAGATGTCACTGCGCGGTTCCACCTGTCGGAGGCGCGAGGATACTCCGCTTGCTATTGGCTGATAGTGGTCCTGGTTTCGGAACATGCTTCTCCCATCGCCGGAGATGACCTCGGTGTGTTGGGAGCTTTGACTGCTGTTTTAATAGGGAAATCGACCGCGTATCGTCATGATTTAGGCATTTCTGCGGTCCCACGGCAGCCTTCTTGAACACGGCGTTAGTTCAACCAATAGATGGCGACACGCACCCGTGGGGTGGCCGAAATATTGGTTCACGGAGGGATGGCTCGAGCACCATCACGTTCCCATCGTGGCCTTGCTCGCGCCGCTGCCAGCTGTGCTCAGCTGGCTCAATAGCGTGGCCCAGCAAACTCGATGGCCAATTTACGCAACAACAACAGTTTCGATGTTGATAACATAAACATTAAACCTGTTAAACTTGTCATATATATTATTGCGCCTTGTTTAACACATATTTACAACCTTGCTCTGACATCAGGAATATTTCCCATGGGTATGCAGACCGCGAAAGTAACAGTATTGTTCAAGAAAGGAGATAGAAATTGCATAGGGAACTACCGACCTATTTCTATTCTTCCCCTTTTCTCAAAAGGCCTCGAAACAATTCTGCACACGCGAATTACAAATTTTTCAAATAAGCATAAACTCCTAACTGACTCTCAATTTGGTTTCAGGAAATTCAGGTCAACCGAGTGTGCACTCTTACACCAAAAAGAGATAATACTGGACAATTTAGAAGAAACGTTGTCAACAGTCGGTATATTTTTAGATTGCAGTAAAAGAG
>JABSTQ010008300.1:0-36717 GCA_013358835.2 Ixodes persulcatus | reverse complement strand
GGCGTTGTAAAATTCTTCTGCCTGTCTGTTTTGTTCTGTTGTTTTTTCTTTGGCGTCTTTTTTTCTTTTTGTTAATCACCTCGTACCCTAATCGGTACTAAGGTAAACAAGATTTAGATAAGCATAGTGCTTTTTGTTATGTCTTTAAACCCCAGACTCGAGCCGTTTTCCCACTCGTCAAAAATGAATAAAATACGAATATCTCATTGAATGGGTATCCATTTTTCTTGAAGGACAGAGGCAAGAGTAGGCATTGAATATTTTTTTTTTTATGGTTAAAGCTCAGCTGAATATTATGACACAGCGTTCCGTAACTGTCCCTGTTATATTTTTAAACGTTTTGTGTATTGTGTCCAGAAACAACCGAGGCCTTAGTACTGGTACCCACTCATACCCACACATACACGTTCATGAAAAAGAAAACACAAAATAACAAAACAGACAGAAAAGTCGACACTGATGTTATCAAATGTGGATGATTTCTATACTTTTCAAATCCAACTCACTCCCGAAAATGTCAACCATCGCACTCAGTGCATTAAAATTGCTTCGAATTAGTGAAATGTGAGAAATTAACACAGGTCTTGCACGTAGAAAGGGTGTTGGTGAGGACAATTCACGGGAGGGACTAATAGAGAAAGGCAAGTCTATGGCAATATTTTCTGCTATGTGCAATTTTAGACACAAATACATAATCTCGCGAATTCCGGCACCAGTATTGGCAAGTTTAGCCGAAGTAACTTTGACTTGTAACTACAAAAGAACCGGGTGTCCTAATAACAGTCGTAGATTATACGTGCCAACTTTTTCTTCACACGTTCTAAGCTAGCAGGTCTGGTTAGTCCCAGACAGTTCCAAACTACAGAGCCAAACTATAGTTTCAAATGAACAGTAGATGTATAAATCCTGACGAGGCATGAAGTCTCTTTGAAATGACGGGTCATACGCGGACACAAACCTAAAAGTCACAAACAAAAACTACCAAATTAGACACATTACATAACTAAGCGATGGATCAACGTAAATTCCTAAGTCATGTACGCTATATTCGCGTCGCAATGGTTGATTGTCATGTTTATACAAACAACTAAGCGCATATTTCTTCCGTGATAAAAAAGAAAAGTGTTTTTTTACTGTTTCGACGTAATGTTCTGTTGAACACTATGATGAGATAGCAGATATGGCCTGCAGCAGCTCACAACGAACGTGTGATTTTGTCCGTTTGAATATCTTAATATAATCAGCGAACTGAAGCAAATTTGAATGTTTTACACAGAGAGAAACATAATTGGAAAAATGTTAAACGGCAAGGGTCCTAGAATAGAACCCCGAGGTACGCCAGATGATATGTATGATCTCGATAACACACGGTTAACACAATCGTTGTTAATGCGCCAGGAGAGAGATAATAAAACCACAAACATACCGGCAAACGCACTCATTATTCCGATAGCTTGCTCACACATAGGTCAGGGTGCACAAGGCTAAATGCTTTGGTAAAGTCAAAATAAATGGCATCGACCTGCCCATAGTTGGCAACTAATGGTGCCAACGTCACTCAAATAGTGTGCTAAGTTACTTTTAACACTTTTAGACTTAACAAAACCTTGTTGCGATTAATTTAACACTTATTTGAAATAACTAGAAAGCTGCACTTCTACCACACTCATAGACAGTTTTCAGAATGTGGTAAATGTACATGGTGTTTCATTTGAAATCGAACAGTTACCAAAATACGTGAAAAATACACTAATGCTGTTTGTGCAGATGAGTAATAAAAATCAAGGGGTCATATTATAGTGGGTCAATCGTCACGATAAGTCGGACAATTAACTAAAACTTGTTAGGTAGCTTTTTAGTTAGTGATAATAAACTTATGCTTCCAATTAAAACTTGCTTTGGGTCATTGAAAACCACTAAACTATACAATTTTAGGACTTAATGCACATGTAAAATGCGGAGGTGCGCTAAAGGTACAACTTCTGCAACAAGCACAAGGCTGGCGGTGCGAAACGTGGATGACTATCATCCGCGAAGCCCAGGAAAAACCTTTAGTATATATACATCGTTTCACCTTGGCTTGGCAAAGAGCGAAAACTACGGCCCGTTCAAGCTAATTAGAGTGACGGCGGTGAAGCACGTGGCAGCCCTCAACAAGAACGCAAGGGTGATAGCGTAACCCGAGTAGTTGAAGAGGAGAGGAAGAAAGAACTTCCCTCTCAAACAGAACCCCTTTTTGGGGTGTCCCAGACGTCGCTGTTGTCTCCCTCGGAGATTAGCGCGTCACTAAAAAAATTTTAGAAATGCGACTTCCCCCTCTCTCCCGCTCATTGCTTTGACAGCACTGCGTGCAGCTAGTGAGATAGAGTATAGTTACGTGTCTTGTTCCGACGCGCTGATTGGTTCACTCGGACAGTAGCCTTTGCCGTTTGCCAAGCTATGGTGAGACAAGAATAGATGCGGAGTTTTTCATCGGCGGGAGGCTAAAATGGCCGATGGTGTTCTCTTCATAAATTAAATCTTCATGTTATCGGTGAGGTGGGCTATTCACGTTTAGGTATTTGTTGACACAAGCGATACGTAAAACATCTGTTAGGTTGTTTTTTTTTGTATTAGGGCCTAACTCTCATTTTTATTTATCTCGGAAGTTATCTACTTGGCATCAATTTACATTGAAAATTACTAAAATTACCATAGTTATCAATGTATTTGAAATCACAAACGGCACCACCAGTATAAGACATTTCGATAGAGTCCTGCGAAGTTACCTTCTGCGATCAGAATTGGACACATTTGGATTGTGCGCAATACTGGACATTGTTTGCAACATTTGTTTTTAGTGGAAACAAAACTTTGGTACCAAGAGTACCCCTGTTTTGGTTAACATATACCCGTGTATACAAGCCTTCGAGGCATCGAAGATGCCTCGAAGTTTAATGTACACTAAACATACCGCGGAACGTAAGCTTTTCCTTACACATGTAGAACGCGTCTGCGCACAAATTGGGATAAATGCATCGCAAAATTAATCCTTAGTAATACGCCTCATGGACAGCTCGTTTTATGCAAGATTCCTACGTTAGGCAACCTTAATTTGGCTGTTTCTTCTTCTGTTATAAAGCAAATTGTGCAGTTATCGTTATCATTTAAATTAGCGAAAAACAAGACAACGCGGCTCCAACCTCGCTGAAGTTTTAATGACCTTACCTCCTGAGGTTGCGGGACTCCTGAGGATATAACATTGAGGCTCGTTGTATACTACATACATGTCAGCATAGTCACTACTTTCCGGAATGCGGAACAATTTATCTAGAACATTCCCCGTAGAATCACCATAGTCTCGTGCAATCAGCCGAGGATTTACAGCATTTCCTGGGTGGGAAAATCATTTTCGCAGTTCATATTGGATATACCACTTACAGAAACAAGCTCAACGCTTTTCGAGCATGAAACATGAACTTACCCCTCTCAGGAAAGTAAGTACTTCTGGAATAGCAACTGGAGTTATCATACTCAGCGTACGTGTAGCTTCCTAGGGGAACTGGAGTAGCATTTGGGAGAGTTCCTGGATTTGGGGAACAAAAACAATTGATCGCACTTTTAAAATAGTTTAGACGGCAGCTGAAATCGCCCCAGGCTGCACCTGACCTGACAGTGTAGCGAATCAGTAAAGAAACTAATTACAACTATTTGAGTTACTGTAGTTAGTTACATTTTATCTAAGTGAATACTTCTTCAAGTTACAACAAAATATGAATAACTATATCATGTAAAGTAACGCTTTTGAGGAAATGTCGACCACCTGAAATAAAAAAATGTTTCTCAACGTATCGCGCTGCGACTTACTATATTGTCACGAATGACAAAGGATGTGGCGTTGAGTTAACTGGAGAAACTAAACGTTTAATGGGGCGAACTTGTACCCAAAAGTAAGATAGAAGGAATGTTTGCGTCGCAGGCGTCGATGTTGGCGAAATAGCAGGTCCTGCGCTGGGGCGAAAATTGACTTTGGCTCGCCACGCGAAGCCCCCTATGTACACGCTTAGGGCTTCTTGATTATCGGCGTAGAAGGTTCGACGTAGAAGGTTCCACCGTAGAACATTCGGACCTACCGGGTGTCCCTAATAGCGGCCACCGAATTTTGCGGTCGATTATAAAGAGCCTGGTCGCTATTTGGGACACACGATAGAATAAAGAACAATGTTCTCGAATTCACCAGAACAGTAAACTGAAAGAATAAATAAAAGACGCGTAACTTCTAGGAATCGAATCCTGGGCCTCCGCGCGAGGGTTAAGGACGGTAACCACTCGGCCACGCACACGCTCGCTCGCTCGCCGACGCGCGTGGCATTACTTCCCCCTTTAAAAAGAGCATCGTCTCGATGCCACGTGAAAGGAAAAGAAACAAAACAAAGCACGGCAAACAAAATAATAGGAAAATACGGAGGCTGGCAAAACACAGTCCTATCAAGCGTTGCACGGGATCACAGTTGACAGTCTTATCGTGCGTAGTACGGCTTGAGGCGCACGACGTGGACGACTTCAGGCCGTAGTGGGCGGCGTGATGCTGTTCTTGTTCCGTCGGGCATCACCTCGTAGTTCAGATCTCCAAGTCGACGAAGTGACTTGTAGAGTCCGAAATACCGTTTTAGCAGTTTCTCGCTGAGACCACGGCGGCGAATCGGTGTCCACGCCCACCCCCTGTCTCCGGGTTGGAAGTGGACGTCCCGACGACGAAGGTTGTAGCGGCCAGTGTCGACACGTTTTTGGGCTTTAATACGGTGTCTGCCGAGCTGACGGACTTCTTCTGCCCGTTGGGCAACCGCCTGGGCGTCGTCGCGTTCGTCGACAGCCGGTTCGTGTGGTAACATCGCGTCCAGCATTGTCGTTGCTTTGCGACCATGAAACACTTGAAAGGGTGTCACCCCGGTGGTCTCTTGCACGGCCGTGTTGTGGGCCAATGTGACGTACGACAACTACTCGTCGCATGTCTTGTGCTGCACGTCTACGTACATAGAGATCATGTCGCTGATGGTCTTGAAGAGTCTCTCCGTCAGCCCGTTGGTATGCGGGTGGTACGCCGTGGTGCGCCGATGGCTGGTGTGGCTGAGACGAAGAACTTCTAGAGTCAGCTGGGCCGTAAACGATTATCCACGTTCATAAATCAGGACTTCGGGAGCGCCGTGCCGAAGGACGATGGATTCGATGAAAAACTTGGCGACTTTCTCAGCAGTCCCTGAAGGAAGGGCTTTCGGTTGGGCGAGCCGCGTGAGATAATTTGTGGCGACGATGATCCAGCGGTTTCCCGACGTCGACGGCGGAAAAGGGTTAAGTAGATCCATTCCTATCTGCTGGAAGGGTGCAGTTGGCGGAAGAATCGGCTGTAGGAGTCCGGCCGGTCTCGTCGGAGGTTTCTTGCGTCGCTGGCACTCGTGGCATGATCGTGTGTATAGGTGGACAGTTTTGGGGAGCTTGGGCCAGTACTACTTTTCGCGAATACGGGCCAGTGTCCGGCTGTAACCAAGGTGTGCGAACGTCGGGTCGTCGTGGCAGGCTTGAAAAATCTCTTCTCGAAGTTCGGTCGGGATTACCAGCAGCCACGACGAGCTGTTGTCCTTGAAGTTCTCTTTGAAGAATACACCTCGTCACATGGCGAAGGTCGGCAGGGCTCGTGAGAGAACACATGGCATGGTACTCTTGCGCTCTTCCAGGTGTTCTATTAGTGCGCGCAGCTCAGGATTGTCTTGTTGACGTCGTGCCATGTCGTCGGTCATCACTGCGCCTAGGAAGCACTCGTCGTCATCGTCGTCGCTGCTGCCGGAAGGTGTTTCAACGGGCACTCGGGACAGGCAGTCGGCGTCGCTATGCTTGCGACCTGATTTGTAGACCACGTCATGTTGAACCCTTGTAGTGGGAGACTCCATCGAGCGAGGCGTCCTTACGGGTCCTTTGAGGTTCGCATGCCAGCAGAGCGAGTGGTGTTCCGTTCCGTGACTACGCGGAACGGGCTTCCGTATAAGTACGGACGAAACTTCGTGATAGCCCAGACCATCGCAAGGTATTCTTTCTCAGTCGTGGAGTAATATTTCTCCGCCTTGGACAATGTCCGACTTCCGTAGGCGATGACTCGCTCGGTGCCTTCTTGCACTTGAACCAGTACCGCGCCAAGTTTTGCGTTACTTGCGTCCGTGTGAATCTCGGTTCCCGCATCCTGATCGAAATGTCCAAGAACAGGAGGAGTCTGGAGTCGTCGCTTCAACTCGTCGAATGCCTGCTGCTGCTCCTCGGCCTATTTGAACTTCTCGGCGTCCTTCGTGAGGTTTTGTGAGAAGTGCAGAAATCCTTGCGAAATCCCGAACGAAGCTCCGATAGTAGGCACATAGTCCAAGGAACCTGCGCACGGCCTTCTTTTCTTTCGGCGCTGGAAATGCTGCGACGGCGCGAGTCTTCTCTGGGTCTGGGCGAACGCCTTCGTTACTAACAACGTGACTTAGGAACTTTAGTTCGTCATAGGTGAACCGGCACTTTGACGGCTTGAGGGTGAGTCCGGCGGTCCGTGTGGCTTGAAGAACAGCTCGGAGTCGTCGCAAGGGCTCGTCGAAGTCGCCAGAAAACACTACGACGTCATCGAGGTAGACGAGACAGCTCTGTAACTTCACTCCTACCAGTATGGTGTCCATGACACGCTGGAAAGTTGCTGGCGCCGTGCATAGGCCGAAGAGCGTCACCTTGAACTCGTACATACCATCCGGCGTGACGAAAGCTGTCTTCTCTCGGACCCGTTCGTCGACTTTGATCTGCCAGTAGCCGCTCTTCAGGTTCATCGCTGAAAAGTATCGAAAGTGGCGCAGCCGGTCTAACGTGTCGTCGATGCGGGGGAGTGGATGGACGTCTTTCTTCGTTACCGCGTTCAGCTGCCTGCAGCCCACGCAGAATCTAAGCGTTCCGTCATTCTTCTTAACCAGTACGACTGGAGAGGCCCACGGACTGCTTGAAGGTTGGATTATTTCGTCGTTCAGCATCTCTTGAACTTGCTCCTGGATGACGTCCCTTTCTTTTACGGAGACTCAATATGGCGATCGATGCACAGGGCGCGCGTTGCCCTCGGTAACGATGCGATTGCTTTGCAACGGTGATTTGGCGCGCCTTCGACGACGTCGCGAAGCAGTCGCTGTATTTGGTGAGGAGGTCACTCAGCTGCCGTCGTTTTGGGCCCAGAAGCTTAGGGTCAATGTCGAGCAGAGCGAAGGCGTACTTCCTTGCTGAGGTGGCGAGGAATCTTCAGTAATCGATGTGATTTCGGCGGAGTTCCGGAGTTCCTCGACGTGGCCCACAGCTTCACCTTTCGTGAGCTGTTGCTTTTCTTGTCGGAAGTTCGCAACGAGGACCACGGTGCGCTCGTCCTAAGTTCCGCCACTCCTCTTGCGACGCCTATTCCTCTTCCCAGGAGCAATTTAAGGTTGCGTTCCAGAACAACTTCTCCACAGGTAGCTGCATTGGTCACGACGGGTATGACAACACTTGATCGCGGCAGCAGGTTCACGTGGTCGGCAGCGACTCGGACGGCGGCTGACGCTGTTTGGGACTTCCCTGAAGGCGGAATAGGCGTCTGCAGCATCAATTTGTTCTCACCAAGGTCGATGACGGCGCCGTATTCACACAGAAAGTCCATGCCGAGAATGACGTCTCTGGCACAGTCTTGTAGAACGACGAATTTCACTGGACACGTCTCGCCATGAAATTCGATGCGAGCAGTGCACCTTCCGACTGGTGTGATAAGGTGCCCTCCGGCGGTTCGTATTTGAGGTCCATCCCACGGCATAGTCACTTTTTGTAGGTGTCCAGAGAGCCTCCCACTCAAGACTGAGTAGTCTGCTCCGGTGTCCACGAGTGCCGATTCGTCGTAGCTGTCGATAACAACGTTTAGGTTGTTGGGCACCGTTTCAGGGGCGTCGTTGCGATGCGTTGCGTCAGGAGACTGGGAGCGCTCCGGCGTTCTTGGAGGCTCTTTACTTCGGTCGTCTTCGGCAACGCCACTTCCAGGCGTTGCCGCACTCAGTTTTTCCGACGAGTTAGGGGGGACAGGCTGTCACGGCGCGACCGACGGAAAGGCGATGCGGAACGTCGGGTGGATGGAGAACGGGAACCTCGAGGTGCTGTCGGTGCTGGTGACGGAGGGCGACGGAGGTATTCCTCGATGTCCCTTGGTCGTTCTCCAAAGCGAGGTCGACGGTTGTTTGATGCGAATCCTCGCAGTCCGAGCTGGCGGCAGGGGCACCTTCGATGAACGTGGTCAGCCTCCCCGCATTGAAAGCACACCGGGCGTCCGGCATCCGTGCGCCACACGTCGGTCTGTCGAGGTCCACACTGTTCCTGGCGCGAAGTATACTGCGGCGAAGAAGCCTCTCGTCGGGGTGTGGCGGAGTACTGTCGGGTGACAGGAGGCTGCAGACGTCGAACAACTGCGGCGTATGTTAAAGTTGGTGGTTTCGGTGCGGCGTCGGCGAGAACATCTGGCTGGACCGCTTGTTGCACCTCCTCTCGAACAATCTCGGAGATCGAGAGTAAAGCTGGACGTTCGGCGACAGGTACAAGCTTCTTCGGTTTTTCACGGATGTCGTCCCAGGTGATTTCGCGGATCCCCGGGGTATTGGTAGCCTCCGTTACAAACGTTTCAAGGGGGGTAGGATGACATCGTACCAGGCCTCCGAAGATGTTCTCCTTGACACATTGCATCAAGATTTTCAGCTTCTATGCTTCGCAGGCTTGAGGATCGGCGCGGTTGCTGAGTCGAAGAACATCTTCGACAAAGCTAACGACGCTACCTCATTAGGGCCTCGAAGTAGCAACAAATGGCGTCACAGAAGCCGGATTGTCCTGCTTTCGGATGTTGCGATCCTGGCGGTTCATCGTAGAAACGCTGGCGAAAAGCACGTGCGAACGCGAGTGCCTCAGTCGTCGCGGTGTCCCAACTTCTGGCTGCCGAAACTTCCGTGAACTGCCACACTGGAGAGCGGCCTGCAGCAGAACAGGCGTCCGCCACACCACCACCGCTGCTGGGACACCGCCAGGGTCGCGGCCGGCGACAGCATTACACTTGTATGACGTCATCAGGCGGAAATTTAGAGACCATTTTTCTGGGAGGCGGTAAACACAGCATTCGGAGACGCGTTCCAGGCACCGTAGTGTCACTGGATATCCTAGTGAAACGGCGACTGCTGCTCTGCTGAGGCTTACCGGAGGCTCTTTTTCCCCTCTCCGCTTGCTTGGAACCCATGTGCACTTCGGTTGAAGTAACTGCGATGTATAACTTAATTTAACGAGTTACAATTGTAAGTGTGTAATCGTAACCTAACTCTATTCCAGCTCAGGTAACTGTAACTGTAACTTAATTAGTTTTCATGAGTAACCTTTACAGCTCTGAAGTGAAGCTATTTTGGTCGATAGTGGCACCAATATAGGCTAAAATTACCAGGTGCATCCAGGCAGTGGCGTTGCCAAGAGAGGGGCTTATAAGGCTTCAGCCTCCCCTCCCCCCACCGCAACATTCAGCCGACCTATAATACAGATATATGTTGACCCCCTCCCCCTCCCATACCCCCCGCACCCCAAGTCATGGACATCCCAGCCATCTCAGCACCCCTCAGATAAACCTTTCTGGCCAGGCCACTGCTACCAGATGTATACCTGGCCACTTAAAAGCCACAACCGTGCCTGCCCGTGGGAACCGAACACAAACCCGCATTGATTGTCAGGGCCGGCCTTAGAGCAGCAAGCGCTCTGGGCAAACTGCGGCCATGACGCCCCTCCCCCTCCCTATTTTCGCACCCAACATCACGTTGTTAGTAAACATGCCAGAGTGACCCAGCGCGAATGCTCGCGATTTTTTCGTTGTAAGTCGAGAACCACAACCTAAAAACGAACGACGTTCGCGAGCAGTGAGAATTTTATCGGCACCGTGTCCAAATGGTTCAAAATACATTTATTTCCCAGATTAACCAACTTTCAGCTGTGGGTCTCCCATAGCCAAGCTAACGCCTGATAGACAAAGAAAACAAAAACACAATTTAACCATGTCAGTTACCCTAAAAGGCAACCTTCCGAGCCTTCAACATCATAAATTTGTCTACGGCTTGCGACACATCCAGGCTAGACGCTGTCCTGTTTTCAATAGACAAAATTGCCAATGACGATAGCCTGTCACCTGCCATGGTTCATCTTCGGTATGCTTTAATAAGCTTTAATTTTGACAAACTCCTCTCAGCGGTGGCCACTGACACTGGCAAAGTGAGGAGGATCCTCAATGACACCCACTTATAAGGGAAGGTGTCACGTAAATGGTTGTCCAGCAGTGACACCAACATAAAACAGCAATGAAAGAGATGGGCATCAGTATTGCCAATTTAGCAGTTTCCCCGAAAGTTTCCCGCTGACATTGTTTTTTAACGCCACCTGGTGCCACCAGTTTTTAGTCAAACAAGTTAAAAAAGGGGACCCTTAACATATTTTCTATATTCATACTATTCTAAAATATTGAAGAAATAAAATGCGTTAAAAAGTCATTCTTGCGCAAAATTATAAATTTAGCTGTTTCCGGAATTCTCGCGGCGGGTTTCTGAATTTTGAGTTGGCAACACTGGTCGCATTGCGAGTCCGGCAGTCGTTGCTGGTCGCTCACACACACACACAAAAAAAAAAGAAAGAGTAGCGGATGCAAATGTTTTTTACACATATTATTTTCAGTCGGGTTGAAGCCTCTGGGCACAGAGGCTCACCGAAGGCCGAGGAGGCATCGGTTCGCTTAGGCTACTTCTAGACTCCACAGTCGTTGATTTTGCGGTCGAAATGCCAAAGGGCAAGCGCCACATACCTTCTTCTACATGTAGGGGGGGGGGGGGGGGGAGGCTCTCCGCGATCTGGTCGTTTTTTTTTAATTTTTTTATCACCTCGAGGTTTGAGCCCTGCATGACCTGGTGGCCCTTTCGGCGCCCCCCTATGAATGGCGCCCTTATTTTTCTTTCTTTATTGATACTGTCAATCTCTTGCGAGATCGTAACAGGAGTGGTACTTTGAAACACTCTCAAGCTGAATGCACTTGCTGCGACAACAGAAAACAAAAATCTGAATATGTGGTAGCATTTACAACGTCAGGTGGTAGGCTGTTCCAATCGATGATTGTACGAGTAAAGAAGGAGAACTTAAATGTATCGTTTTTATATTTATATGGCTTTATTGTTTTGCTATGTGTATATCTGGTAGACCTGGGGCAAAAAAAAGTTATATATTTATCTTTCTCTATTCCAAGCTCGCCCACCCCAAAGGCCGGCCCTGTTGATTGCCTTTATATAGCTCATGTTTGATAGAACAACGTACCTAGCATTTGGAGCAATCTTTTTCTCAGTAGAAATCCTTAATCGGTTAAGTTTCTGTCCGTTCTGCTACCGATATTCAGGTCCAAGTTTTCCAAGCTTGTATCAGCGAAGAGAGCTTTTCGTGTTTATTTTAAATTTATTACTTTGTAAAATTTATTTCCGTATGATCCCGCACTGGAAGTATCTAATCATGTTGTATTACACCTGAGACTGCGGTGGAAAAAATCAGAAGTTCTTCCGATTTCTTCCACCGCTGTCTCAGGTGTAATACAACATGATTAGCTACCACCAGCTCGCCTGCACGCTCACCGTCTTTTCACTGAAAGTATCTCCTAAACAATAAACACTAGCTTTCCTCTTATGGTAGCTCGAGCTTCAGCAGCTTAGAGGTAACCTGAAAACCCCGGTAGACCATCTCTTACGCGGGAGTCAATCAGGACTCCGTTTTGTTTCCGACAGACTTTATACACTGCTCGAACATTGCAACGATGTAGGTAACCTGCTTTAATGTAGCCTACACAATCTGAAATTGAGCAAATGTGAGCACCATGGTGGGGCAATATTTGTAATAATGGCCAGTCAAAGCAAGCAGGTTTGACTGGCCATTATTTGACTGGCCTCGGAAAAATTTTAGAAACACACACACACATATATGTATATATATATATATGCACACGCACAAATGGCTGACCAACTACACGCTGTATAAATATCCACACACAAACCAATTATTAAATATATACACATATACACATACATATATATATATATATATATATATATATATATATATATATAAATATATATATAATTGGGTTTGTGTGGATATTTATACAGCGTGTGTATAAATATCCACACAAACCCAATTATTAAATATATATATATATATATATATATATATAATTGGGTTTGTGTGGATATTTATACAGCGTGTAGTTGGTCAGCCATTTCAAAGTTGCGACAAGTGACTCACGGGCAGGGGCGGGGATTGAACCCAGGATCCTGGGTTCTGCAGCACGAGGGGTCTTTAACGTGCAGCACGCAGTAGTAATACACGACCGCACGCCGGTACGATGCTCATCCA
Source organism: Ixodes persulcatus (assembly GCA_013358835.2). NCBI lineage: Eukaryota > Metazoa > Arthropoda > Arachnida > Ixodida > Ixodidae > Ixodes > Ixodes persulcatus. The sequence continues at coordinate 24,261 of JABSTQ010008300.1, read as the reverse complement.
GATCGAAACGGGAAGGGGTGGGGATTGAGCCCAGGATCCCTGGGTTCTGCAGCGCGAGCTTTCGCTCCACATGCTCCGATCTGGTGTGCGCTAGCCCACTTCGCCACCGATCCCCCATATATATATAGGTGCACAAAGTTTTATAGTTGAAATGCGACATTTAATAGATAGCCTCATCATATGAATGGAGGTCCTTGTTATGTGTTTATTTCAAGTGTGAATTGAAAATATTATTTATTGGGATGAAGAGTAAACAGAATACAAGTACAAGTTAAAAGGTCACCACAGTAAAAATCAAACAAAAAACAGCATTTTGTTTTTTTAGAAGATCCGCTAGTTTTCTCTGGACAACGTCACATCTCTAGGCACGAATATATATAAGTATATATTGTCACGAATGAAGGTGACGAGAACACGAACAGTGAACTGAAAATAAAGCTTTAATGGGCGAACTTGTGCCAAACGAAAAATGAAGAACGAGCGTCGATACAGCAGAAAAGCGGGCGGCGATTCGGCAGCGTAACAGAGAGCGAGAGCGAGACTGACTCGACAAGGTCGCGGGTAGCTGCTTATCTACAGTGCGTCACTATCTCGAAAGTTCGGCAAAGAAGGTTCGAGCGTCGCGCGCTTGGGGCGAGGATGAACTGGCACTTTCGAGAACAAGAAAGCAGGGGGAAAGTTACGTCCGGTGCGAGAATGAACGCGATTCTTCTAGAAGTCCGTGACCGAGCGTTGCTTTCTCGGCCCTGCGGGCGGCAATATTTATATGGATGTTACAAATTTTCAATACCAGACTTTCAAAGTCATTCACAACCGCTTAGATGTTTGAAAACAATTTAACCAGTAGATGAGTGATTTCTGGATCTTATTGTTTTGTGCCAAAACAAAACGACAGGCTTCCCGATGCATTCGTTTATATCTACCACTTATCTATTTGTGGTTGCTGCGTTAAAAAACTAGAGTTCTCACCGATGAAAACAAAAGTTCAGAATTTATCTATTGGCATTGGAATTTCATTTTCTTAGAAAACGTTTTTTTTAAATGCCATATTTATGCTTATTAGCTTCGAAATAATGGTTTCAGAAACGTTCATTTGTATAGATTGAGGATTTATCTAGAAAACATATTTTCGTCATGTCGTCAGCCCTCCAAAGCAGCAGGAGGAAAATTTGCACATTTTTTTAATTAGTGTTGTTTCGCTGTCGTGTAATATAGCCAGAGCATCTAACCATTCTTGGAAGCGCCTCTTTCTTTAGATTTAACTTGTCGCACCTTCCCAGGTTAAAAAAAATCTATGGCCAGCACAACCCCCTAAATACAAACAGACAAAATGTAAAAAAAAAGATTATATGAGCAATCTTACTAGTTGAGACTCGAGACAGGGCTTACGATTGGTCCTGCCCGGTGATGTGGTAGTCTGTTATCTTCAACCGTGAACTTTTGACGGTATCTTCCAATTCAAATCAGATTGCTGCTTTGTTGCTCTTTAGTATTATTTGCCTCATTGTTCTCGGTGGTTTATCTGTCGAAGAATGCCTGCTACCAAGCTGGTAGCTAGTTTCATGGGGACAATGAAGTTTCAAAGAGGAAGGTGCTACCAATGCTTCAGGTGAATTTTGTATGCCTCAGACTCAGAAAATAGAGAAACCTGAGGTTGAAATTTCAAATGCATTTTTCTCAGTTTCACTTTTTAGCAGGAAATGTTTTACGAGGAAAGGGATCATTTGACGTTCTGATAGCGTAAAAACTTAATTCAGGAGTGTCCTGAACTTAATTTTCATGAAAAACAACTTAAAATACTGAGTCTAAAATAAAAAAACCTCTGTTTCATAGAAAAAAATTGTGAAATGTTATTTTTTTATTTTTGGATGTTATTTTTTTCTTCTAGAATTGTCTTTTTTACAATTTGTACCTTAACTTGTACTAGGGCACTCTACTTCACAATAAAACACATTTTGCTGATTGACACTAAAAGTTTTCTTTAAAACATTTCCTAATGAAATCTCTTATTTTCTGGAGCTTCAGAAGCGTAGGATGCTGTATAACTGAAAGACTGAAACTTCGGAATTAATAATTCCCAATAGGGCTTAAGTCGTCCTGAAAATTTGAATAGATTTGAATGAAGGGTTGAAAAGTTCACCAGTTCGAGTGTATACCTACCTTTGAAGTTTGCCCTTATAACGTTTTCAAGCGGGTAGTCAGCTTGATTCAAAGCTCTGACTTGTATTGTGGTTTTCTCACTGAAATTAAAATAATTTACGAGCAAATTAATTTTAAAGCATATGCGCCGAAAGACCAGGAGATAGAAGAAGACGAGAGCGTGGGGGCACGTCAGAACGCCGAGCTCTGATTGGAAGGAATAGTGGGTAGTCCTAAAGCTAGCGGCCTTTGTCTGACGTAGTTGACTGCGGAGGTTGCCTTCTTCGGACGCTCTTTCAAGAGTACTTTTTAACGAACACCGGCATCGTTCATGCAGGAAACGTTTCTGAAATCCCAGAGAAAAGGGGAAGGGAATGCAGTACAAGTTTGTTTGGGTAAAAGCCGGGAGGAATTTACAAACAGAAATCCGAAAATGTGGACATCGTTCGAATCAACAATGTTCAGGATCTGGAGAGAAGAAAATGTGTTAGACAGCGGCGGTGACTTTCAATACGTGTAAGGACTTCGATAAGTTGAAGCGGTTGTTCGTTGCACCCTACCACTCAATTTCTGTTCTGTACGTTGACATTAGAAGTTTGAAAAAGTACTGAAAGTGTCTTAAAGTGTTGGTCAATGATATTTTACTTCGCATTAACGCTCTTGTTTTAACGGAATCCAACGAACCCGAAACTTTGTGGGATCTTTACCAGTTATCGGGTTACAATTCCTTTTAGTTTTCTCATGAGTTTTCAATTGGAAGGGGGGGGGGGGGGGTGGCAGTATATGCGAAATGTGAATAACTATGTCTGAATTCAGGATGTAACTTTCAGTTACGCAGAATGTATTTTCTTAAAAATCGAGAACTCTTTCCACTCTTTTAGCCTTTTATTTTGCTACAGACCTCCTTTTAAAAGATACGGGCAATGTATTCATGAGCTCACAGCGACCCTTGGCGCGAGTTACAGTCAGTGATTATTTTTCATTGTAGGACATATGAACATAGATTTGCTGAAAGATTATGAGTCCGAGATTTGCGACTACCCTAACAGCTGGTGGTGTAGGTATTGAAAGCGTTGTCAGTGCACCAACCATAAAAGAAGCGGTGGGCGGTAGACTGGTGTCCTTCTTGATCAACCATATTTCTATGAGGACGTTAGAAGCAACAGTGAAATCGGCAGTAATTTCACAAACAAAGGCCGACCATTGTTTTGTTGGGCGTCAAATGGCATGGCAGTCTTCCCCGACAGCGACTGCGAAAAGTGATCGACAAATCGCTCAAATCTTCGATAAAAAGATTTTAGACAGATTCGTCACACGATTGGAGCTCTTTTCTCTAAGCGGCATCGCACTCTGATGATTACTCAACGTTTGTTCAAGTCCACGACTCTTTCAAGGCGAAGGCACAGCGCAACGTTTAGTAAAAGAAACCATCCACAAAGTTCATGGGTCTATTTCTTGGACACACGTCTTGGAGTAAGCAGTTGTCCCACATCTGTCGTGACTTGCGGAACATGTCCTCTTTGTTATATATTATCGAAGTTTTTGTTCCCTTTCGTGTCTGAAAAAGTCTAGTCCATGCCTTGGCATACAGTATACTCAGGTACGTGGTTACTGTATTTGTTCACGGTGCAGGGCTGTGGCATGCCATGCTAAGGTGAAGAATATTCTCAAACGTATTTTAAAAAGTGTGGCCTATAATTTTTTTCACTAAAAGCGCGAATATTTTCAGCAACCTCGAAAGGCCAAATTTTCATTTTTTATTCCTGGAAAAAGTGGTACTCCGGTATTTTTAGACGCACAACTATAAACTTTCGTATGAACCGTCTCGCACTTTAAGACAGGCGCCTCGCTGTTTCACGAGCTTAGGATGAGAACTCGAACTTAACTATGTTTCTGATATGTTCAATGAGCTCACGAATTCTTCCTCTCTTTTGGCTTCTAGAACAAAACTAAAAAAAAATGTATCTGCTCTACTATGTCGGACACAGCAGTTTTTTTTTTGCTTGATTTTCGGTTTTGAATTTGCCTTTAATTCAGTGTTCTTATTAATGTTGATTTTGTTTCTGAATCAGCCTGGATAGAGAGGTGGGTCTGCCAAAGCCAGGCAAAAGGCTTGTTGGACAGGAACCTACAGTTTGTGAACAAAAAGCGTCCCCACACACGTAAAGTTCCAAGCTCAAACGCACATCACATACGCTGTGATACAAACGATGATGGTCACACACACACATGCAAATAAAGATCACAGCCACAACGTTGTATTAATACATCGGAGCACTTGCCTACGTTTTTTTTAGCGAGTCCACAGGGTAAACATCTTCCGGTAGGCTATTAAATATAGAGGTACGTACATAAAAATTCTGAATACTTTTTCAGTACTTCGTCACAACAAAAGGCATTTCATAGTGCTCGGCGTACCGTAGCGATCTAGACACGACATAGGGTACTTTGAAATGATCACACCAGAAGTGTTCCAGTACAATGGCCTGAACCAACAAAGAGCTGAACAATGGCAAACCCAAGGCTTCTATCATCACTTCTTCAGTTTGCGACATTAAGCATTGACAATGCTTATAAATATTCCTCTCAAGATTGAGTCAATTTTTTTCTACGCCATCGTCCGTGGCTGTGCCTGAAAATGGTATTCCGTAACGCAGAACACTGCGTGCTAAGGCGTGAGGTATTGGCTTTTTCGTTGAATAGTAGGTAATAGAGCCCTTTCATTGTACAGTAAACAAGATACGTTTTTCAGTCATTTACAAGGGTTTGACAGATGAGAATTCCACGACAAATCACTGTCAAATTCAATTCCTAAACATTTTACATGATCCACATAAGATATAGGACAATTGCAAGATGTACGTACAAAGAGAAGTATGCAAATAGAGAGGATAATCGGACGTTAACATTTTAAGAGGATTACGAAAGCAAACTAGCTTAGTTTTAGATGTATTTATTGCAAGACAGCTTGTCTTAAACCAGTCATGAAGTTGATAAGCGTCCTCTTGCAGTAAAGCGATTGCTACAAGTTAATCAAGATGTTTCGAAAGTAACACTGTGTCATCCGCGCATTAGAACAATTTACATGTTGAAACTGAGTTGGACCTAACGGTTACAAAAATGTTAAAAAGACGCGAGAAAAAATAACCTTGAAGAACCCCAGCTTTTAAGGTAACTTGGGAGCTTCGACTATCATCTATAGAAACTAGTTGTGTCCTCCCAGTTAAAGGTTCCGGAGAAGAGAAAGGAATTGGCCGCAGGATCCAAGGTTTTCAAATTTTGTGAGTAAAATCTTGTGACTCACAGCATCAGATGTCTTTGCCACATCAGTAAAATGCGCGCAAGCAACCGGATGTCTCTCGAAGGCTAGATGCAATTCGTTTGTAAAATCTTCCAGAAGTGGCTGGCTCCCACGCCCGTTGACGTATCCATATTGATTTTAGGCGACATAATATTAAAGCGATCAAGAAAGGCTGTCATAGTTTGAAAATTATGTTTTTCTGAGATTTGGTCAATACAAGGCAAAATGTAAATTGGTCGATAATTGTAAAGTATTTTATGCTTTCTCGCCTTAAATAGTGGCTTCACTAGTGTACTCATCAAATCAACCGGGGTCATCCCGGAGGAAATGAAACCCTTTAACACGTGAAGGAGCACAAGTTTTATGGAGCCATAATTTCGGCTCAGATCATCCGCGCTGATGCCATCAATTTCAGACGCTTTGTTAGTTTTGAAACTAAAAAGCGAATTTCGTAGATTAAGTTTGGGGTCTTTTTTTTTGCTGGGCCTTTTCTTTGTGTACATGACCCTCAAAGCCCGACTTGTATCGATTAGATTTTTTATGTGCATTTTTTTTGTGCAAAGTTTGACTTCTGTAAAGGTTTTTTTTTTTTTGTTTGTTTGCTTGTTTTGTGCACGAGAGACTGTGCGAGATTCGACTTGTTTTATTTTATAATGCGGGTCCGGTCCTACAAGCCCCTGCTGACTGTGATCGGACCCGATAGCACACTTGGAGACAGCGGCATTTGTGAATAATTTATTATTATTATTTGGCGAACCTGCACTCTGCCTTGAATATGCTCATCCTTCACAAATAAAATATGTTATTAATATCATCATTATTAATATTATATTATTATTTAGCTGATGAGTGAAGTACTTACTATTTCTTTTCGTACGTATCGTAACTCATTATTGTGTAATTGGCGGTTTTGTCCGTTTTGTCTGTGATATTTGCTGTTGCGGAGATACATTTCTCAATAACAGGGAACGTTGGTGCGAAACATCAGAAAATACATATTATTTGACGTTTCTTCTAGGACCTGCAATCATCAAAACAAAACATTTCTTAATCATTTTCCCAATATTACGAGTAGACGCATGGCAGGGCCAGCTAAATAGGGCACTTACTCAGATTTAGGCATTCCTATCCTGTCGACAGTAAAAATCAGGCATTGCCCCACTCTAAATCAAGCAAAGTAATGGTGTTCGTCTATAATGAATGTGTACCCTTCAATGAACGCTCATACGCAAAGAACAAATCGAACGCTTGTATCACTAACATTGGTTTCAACATGATTGCAACATAAATGCGCACGTACCATTATATTACTAGCAAGCGCGTATTTGTGTAACCGTACAGCATAAGTATATGATTACAGATAACTAACACCTGCAAACGACGCAGCGAATTTGAAACATCTCTAGCACGCGCATGTGTAGGTATGATATTTCTTTAGTACTAAAATGTATAATCGAAAAATTAATTTGCGTATGGCTTTTAGGAAACGATAGTTGATGAGTCTCTATAGCGCTCCCTGGATTATGTTTAATCAAAGTTTAGTTATTTCTGCTTTCTTCGTTTTTTGTAATAAAGTAGTATGGTTTCTAAAAATGATCGGGCAATAATGTACCGTATTTTTCGGTCTGTAGCCCGCACCCGTTGTATAGTCCGCACTTAGTACATAGTCCTTTCGGTTCAATTCCGGTCCAGTTCCTTGGAGCAAAAATAACGGTTCGAACCGGTTCGAACCGCTAAATTGCGAATATATTTTCCGCGTTGTTTTGGCAATAGACACTGTTTACACCGTGAAACGAGTAATTATATAGTTTTTTTTTTATTATTATTCGTACAATCCACTTTTATTTTCAAGTATCCAAGATAAGGAATTGCGTTATTTGATTTCGACGAAACAGCCAATGAAAAGCTAAATTAACATTGAAAAACGTCGTGTTTATATGACTCATCTATTTGTTTACCTCAGTCGCATATATTTTACCTGAATCGAAAGGTCATCAGTCTGGTAGGTCGCCTAAAATCCCCGTGATTGGTAAAAATTCGCGTCGCAGTATTAAAAGTTGAACCCTAGTTGCTCTCATGAACTTAGGAATTAATTACAGTGCATAAAGTCATGGAGTTGACACCTCCTCGCCATACATATCGCAACATCTTGTTTAGGAAATATGTTTCACATTGTATATGATGACGGCGCAACTGAGCTAAAAGCAACACTATTTTCAAAATGTAACGAAAGTTTTAGGACAAGTCCTTTCATTGTACCTTTTAGAGAGACCCTGAGCGGCAATCACAACGTTTGTTTTCGTGACCAACATTGTTTACACTCAGCAACGTGATGCAGGTGAATAATCATGCAGAAAAGAGTGATCAACTTTGTTTACTCTAATCTATACGCACTTTCGTACTCAAATTCAATATGTCCTAAAATAGCGGCTACCCAAGTAAACATTGTTCTTGACAAGATGCCGGTCATTGCAATTTGCAAGTAAGCATCACCTTTGCGAATTCGTGATTTTTAAAAAAAATAACAAAGTAGTATTTTACGCTCTACTCTACATTGCAGATACTTAATTAGTCACTTTCTGACGGTCTGCTTCCGCAATCATTATAGTTTGTGTCAGGACCACATATGTCAGAACACATTTACGCGCAAGAAACAGATTTATGTGTCGGGAACACATAGGTATTTAAATCAGCTTCAAACTCCAACATTTGTTTAGGGCTCTCCCAAGTAACTTATAGAATGCTTATCAAAGATAAAAACGCCGCAACATACTTGCAGAATATATTTCAGACAATTGGGGGGTGAATTTACTTCTGATGTATATCTTTAAGGCGATCGGCATTTATTTATGATGCATATCTTTAAGGCGATTGGCATTTATTTATGTTGTCAAATCTTCAGTCATTAAATATGTTTGTATTATGATCAATAAATTTGACTGCATGAAGTTCACACAACCACTTGAGACCGACATGAGAAGCCGATACTCGAAAATACGCGAGCTGTTGAGTCTGCGGAAACGGGCTTTTTTGTTCGCTGTTTGGCAGTGAGAAACACCGGGCCGCGGGGTATGCCAAAAATGACTCTGTGCTCACTAATGTTGGCGCTCACAAAAAAGATCTGAAGGCAAATACACTAAATCTGGAGAAATAGAGATAATAAATAGTATTCTAAAAAATCCCATACACAACGCCTTATTGCAAAAAGAAATGCATAGAGATGTATGAAATAATATTCCTAATTACACATGAATAGCGCGAAGGGCAGACAATATATTTCTAACAAAAATTACATTTGGGCATCGGTTTGCACGAGCTCGTAACTTCGCAAAAATACTGCCTCGGCAAGGTAATCTTTAAGTCGGTTTTACGTGCACTTGTTTTGGGCCCTCACTTTACAACGCTGTATTTTATCAGTTAGACCGCTGTATATACTGCACAGCTTTACAATTTGGACATTCACTTTCGCTAGTGTTGAGAACATCGCATTTCACCAGAAAACTGAACTGTTTCACATGTGACGTGACGTCATCGCCATAAAATTATAGCGCAAAAGACTAAGACAGGAAGGCACAAGGGGACAGGGCAGTCCCATTGTTCCTTCCTGGGCTAGTCTTTTGCGCTATAAATTTGTAATGAATAACCAATTAACCCACCAGTTAATTTAAATGACGTCATCGCACCATATGCTGGTTGTCATTGCGATTTGATCTCGCTGAGAAAATAAAATAGGATGGTGCAAAATTCACGCTGCAGAAGGTTCGCGGTCAATGCAAGTCATGTCTTCGAGATACACAAATTATTCTTGCTTGGTGTTGCGTCATGAGGATCGGCAAGTGCGTCTGGCAACGCGAAAACGAGCTTTCTGACATTTCTTGCAGGAGTGGTTCCGCAAACATAATAGTTTCCTGGACCACGCTTTCTGCTCTATGCCGAAGACGTGGAGCAGAGAAAACTTTAGAATACAATAAACTTTTACCCCCCCCCCCCTTTTTTTTTTCGATGGTCCGCCAGCCAATACTTTTTATTCCTGAGGGAATGCCTCCTCCGTTTAGGGGTGTTAATTTGACAATTTTATTTGTGTCATTTGCTAAGAGTGATCCTCCATTTCTTTATTTTGCTCCCAAAAACTGCGAAGTATATATAAAAAATACGGGGGTGGTCAATGCTTGGGGAATTACTTGAGAACGACACTCCTGTGAGACTTAGAACGGCTGCCAACGTTCGGCTGTGCTTCAGCTATCTCTCCCGTACACAGTTTTAGTTTGATTTATCGTCGAATTAAAAGGTCAAACTAAGTCCTTTCAAGGCATCTATTTTAGGCGACAACTTTCTGAACAGTTCAGCAACAACGAAAACATGTTTGGGTGCCTCAATGGTGTATACATGTAAAATAGGTCCTGCAACAATCTTTGTACTTTCAGTAAACACCATTAAGAAGTAATCCCTGACGTTGATAACTTGCAAAACCACCCATTAGTTCTCGTCTTCGCTCAAAGACAGACGCAAAAAAAAGGAAAGAAACAGCTTTCCCCTGCGGACATATGAGCGTCATAGCCAAGCGATGGGATTTGAACAAGCGGACACGTGTTGATCGAAGCCATGCGCTGTTGTTGGCAAATAATAAAGCGTGAGTTGAGCTTTAGATTATAATTGAAAACGAGCGTGTTGGTGAATACATACGAATACTTGAAAGGATAAAACACCGAGGACGGGCACGAAAACAGAACTTCTTTCATTGAGCAACAACATAGAATTCCACAAAATATAAAATCACCCCCAAATGTTTCAGCGATCCCAAAGAAGGAAAGAAGAGAATTGTTAAAAAGGGAAGAAAATTTACTATAAACATAGAAGTTGAAAAAAATTTAAAAAGCGTTTACTTCGAAACGAGGTGTCAGTTATCTAGTTATCTCTGAAAATTCGAACTCTGCCATTGTTAGTGATAATGAAGGTAAAGAAATGTTGTTGACAGTCCCCATGGCAAATCATACAACGATTTCTCTCCCAAATCTGTTGTTGTGCCCGCCCAGTATTCTAGTATCAAAGAAATAAGGAGTACAGTCATCGCACGCGCGGCTGTTAATGACGATTGGGTAAAAAGACTAATTTGAATCCTCATGATGCTTCAAAGTTGTGTTCTCTGAGTCGATGGTTAACGCATCTCCCAGTGTGTCCGATTCACTGACTGGCGCTGCTTAGTGTGATTGAATAAACCTTTCTTTCTTCGCACTCTACGAACTTTTTGGCATGTTTTACATTGCACCCTCTGGGATTGTCGCTCCCATTAAACATTTTACACGTCTGTTTAAGGCGCATACGACAGAAAAAAACCACACTCGAGCCGAACAATGATGCGATTGACCTTGAACGGTGCGCGGAATTATGCATGCAGGGAATCACTGCGAAACGACCTATCTTTTCGGCAACAGCTTGCGGAAGTTGAGGCCTAAGAATGATTCAGAGAAATGCGTAACACGACTTGTAGATTGAGGACTTGAAAAGTGACCTTACTACGCATAGTGAGGTCACCTTTCAAGTCCTCGATTTCCGAGTCGTGTACGCATTTCTCCGAAAGTAATCTCACGTTGCAGCATCAGAGGTTGAAAAAAGCAGGCTTTCCTGCGGACCTACATCGTTCCACCCTTGAGAGAATCATTGTTAGGCCTCAACTTCCGCAAACTGTTGCCGAAAAGAAAGGTCGGTTCGTTGTGATTCCCTGCATGAATAATTCTGCGCACCGTTCAATGATCTATCGCATCTATGTTCGACCCGAGTGTGGTTTTCCTCCTGTCGTATGCGCCTTAAACAGATGTGTAAAAAGGTTAATGGGAGCGACAATCCCAGAGGGTGCAATGTAAAACATTCCAAAAACTTCGTAGTGCGCGAAGAAAGAAATGTTTATTCAATCCCACTAAGCACCGGCAGTCAGTGGATCGGACAAACTGGGAGATGCGTTAACCATCGACTAAGAGAACACAACTTTTAAGCATCGGAGGCTTCAAATTTGTCTTTTTACCCAATCGTCGTTCACAGCCGCACGTGCAATGACTGCACTCCTTATTTCTTTGTGACTAAAGTACTGGGTGGGCACAACAATCGATTTGGGAGAGAAATCATTGAATAAGAAATAAAGTGTTTTGTGTGTATGTGTCTACAGCCTTGAACTTTGTCTGCCTCAACGGGCGACTTGTCTCCAGTCAACGGGCGACTTATCTCCCTCAACGGGTGACTTGTCTCCCTCAACTGGCAACTTGTCTCCCTCAGCGGGCGACTTGTCTCCCTCAACGGGCGACATGTCTCCCAGCTGTAGATGAGCAATTTAGCCATTGCAGTAAAACTGCTAGCCTGGGGTCTTTAACGTTCACCAGGCAGAAGTGATATACGACCGCACGCCGGTACGATGCTCATTCAGATTGAAATGGGCAGGGGCGGGGATTGAACCCAGGATTCATTGGTTCGGCAGCGCGAGCTTTCGCTCTGCGTGCTCCGAGCTGGTGTGCTCTGGCCCACTCGGACACCGATCCCCTAATCATTGAGTCATTTGCCACAGGGCAAATGATTGAATGATCAACAACAACATTTTTTACCTTCATTATCCCTGACAAAGACAGAGGTCAAATTCCTAACACCAGAGATGACTAGATTACTCATACTTCGTCGTCACGCTAGTGGTTTTTAAACTTTTAAATTTATAGTACATTTCCCTTTGGGACTGTCAACAACAATATTTCTGCACCTTCATTATCGCTAACAATGGCAGAGTTCGAATTCCTAGCATCAGAGATAACTAGATTCCTTATACCTCGTCGTGGCGCCAGCGCTTTAAAATTTTTTTTAAACTTTTATGGTTATAGTAAATTCCTTTTCCGTTTTAACATTTTTTTCTTTCATTCTTCGATATCTTTTTTCTTCTTCGAGATCGTTGAAACCTTTGGGGGTGGTATTGTATTTTGTGCCATTCTATGTTGCTGCGCAATGAAAGAAGTCCTGTTTCCGTCACCGTCCTTGATGTTTTATCCTTTCAAGTATTCGTATCGGAGCTTTAGTCATTGTCAGAGTTCGGCTATTCTCATCTTTGATTGAACACGAGCCATTAGCCGAGTGTTTGGCGATGCTGATTGTCACGAACCCGAGAACGCGACTCGGGCTTATGAAAATCGAGTTTGTAACGGTGTCACGTGACTCGTGGTGAAAGGTCATGATGCCGAGTGATGTCAGGGTATCAACAAGGCTAGTAAATCTAGTGAGTTCTCAATTTAAGTCGACTTTACGTAGTGAGTCAGGTGACTACGTCACGGGGCCAAGAGACGTGACATTATTTGACAGCATGTATTGACACCATGGCGTCACGTGACCACGTGACACATGATTTATCACAATGACAGTATAAACGCGCCACGAAAACCCAGAATTTTTCATACATTGCAATTCGGTATATGACAATTTGATCACTACTCAGAAATACAACTGCCAATTTGTATTTCTCAAACATTAATTTTGTAATAGAAAACAAATTACCGTGAACCGTTTGGAACCTGTTACCGTTATATTTGTTTCGGTTAAGTTCCGGTTCAGTTCCAAGATGGCGGCGAAAGTTCTGGCTTGGTCCGATTCCAGTTTGGCTAAAAATAACGGTTTGGTTCCGGTTTTCGGTTCCCGTTCGACACTCTGCTTCCTGCACTGGTGCAGAAACGTGTAGGGCGGTGTGCTTGCGTTCGTATCTCAATACACATACTAGAAGAACATGGCACTACACTTTTCTTCACCGGTGCCAGAAGCGCGCTGTCTTCCTGCACGTGCATCAACCGCGCTGGAGTTCTGCGCGAGCAGAGCACAGGGCGGCACGAGCTGTCTCGTGAACTGGCGTTGGCCTCCTATGAACTACAAGTGTGGTGGCGTCACGCATGCGTGGAACGCCTAATGAGATCGTTCTATTACAGCGTACTAGAATACGGGGTAGTGTTTGGACTAGGGTGCCTTCATGTGCGCTTTGCTTAGGGTGGTGGCATCTCGCCATTTTGTCCCACAAGTTTATTTTTATTTTTTGTTCAGAAGCGCGTGAAAGAGCGTGTCCCTGCACGCGTTTGTGGCGCTGACTGTGCTATGGCGACATTTTGTTTTCGTCGATTTCTTTGTATTTTCCCCGTGAGCGCGTGCTGTCGGCATCGGGTACTACAAAGGGTGGCATCACCCTAAACAGAAGGACATTGAGGCACCCTAGTTTGGACCATTTGGACCGGCGCGGCTCGGCAATAGCAGCTCGTGAGGCTGTACGTGTAGACAACAATCGCGGCGCTGGAGTCGCTGGAGCCCGCACGTGCCGCCGCACGTGCGCGTGAGCATGGAGCATAGCCTCCTCTATACTCACAAAGCCTGGCAGTTCGACGACGGAGCCATATAGTGCCTAGTCGCAGATTTGGAGCGCAAGGATCTGGCAGCACAGAGCATCAAAGAGCAATTTCTCGGGGAACCCAGAGGCGTTTATTGGGAAAGTTTGGCCATGCATTGGTTTGAATAGGCGAGCATCTCCGGGCCAACCACAGGCCTCAAAACAGCCCCTAGCGGTGGTCGTAAGCTTTAAATATGTGACTCGACTAATTTAGGCCGTTTTGTCGTCGATAGAGTGAAAAGGTATAACTCTCAGTGACTGAAAACTTGGCGCATGTGAGGTTTTCGTCACGTCAATATTCAACCGCAGAATGGACGAACGTGCGCTCCAAACCAGGGCCGACTTGCTATACTCTGTTTCACCTTATGATGTACCGCAGGAAAGGCTACAAGAGCGAGCTCCTTGCTCTCGGGCACACCTCGGCGGCACAAGCTCTCGTGCGTTAAGAGCAGCTCCCAACGCTATGAGCTCGCGCTTCTAGCCTTCTTTGCGGCACAACATAGGTGAGACGGAGTAGAGAAACAGTGTCTCAGCTGAGACTGGGGGAAAGAAAGCAGTGCCAGAGCCAGCGCACGAGCTGAGCGGGACGCAATTCGCGTCTGGAGACGCTCGCACGCCCCAGTCTTATACTGTTTTCTTTCAGCCAGTCTCAGCTAAGGCGCTGTTCTACCAAGCCAGCCCAAAGCAAACTGTCACCGAGACACCGAGATTGAACGCTTCTATTTCACGCTTTATATGTCGTTTGCGATATTGTGACGTCGCGGTCTGCTGATTGGTCGACGCTGTGTCATCCTCCTAGTTTACGCTCTAACCGCGGGGCAGTATTCGGCGCTGGCGGCGGCTTTGCTCCGCCCATTGGCCAAACTCTCCCAATATACGGATCTGGGGGAGCCTGGACGCCAGCGCACGGCTTTTGCAGCGGTGAGGACCCGAAACACACTTGTTCGTTCGGAAGAAGTGTGTTTCGGCGTCTCGCCACAGCGGGGCGCAAGTCACGTGGCTCTCCTCTCATCCGTCGTTTGCCGCTCCACCTTTTCTATTTCGGCGGCCGCTTCTGGTGGCGATCTGCCAGGCTTTGTCAGTATATAGGAGACTATACATGGAGCAAGTGCCCAACCACCATCTGTTCACCTTACTATACCGATGCACCGGTACCGGTGTTGACACATGTCGCAATCTACACCACGCGCCTCACGCAAGCGGCTCCGGTCGCAACACACAACCCGTATCCTAGTATACTGTAGTTCTATTTTAACCATGGTGGTAGAAAGAAGAGGCGACATAGCAACTCAAGCCAGCCAAATGAGAAGATCCCAAGCGAAGCCGGAAGTGAAGGACGCGGTCGGTGGAACGCGCCCAAGGGTGACCAAAACCACAATGAAGCCGCTGCTGTCGCCAAATCAGGTGTCCTTTCCGTCCAATAGCGTCTTTTGGTTTTGTTCATCGTTGAGGGCGTGTCCCTCCAAACCGGACGTCTCCCCCGGCTTCACCTCTGGCGGCCTCATGTCACCTCCTGAAGACCCCAATGATTGTAACTTTAGCGCACTACCGAGCTTCCCACGCACTCCAAGTCTTTCTGGTATTTACTGATCTAGTGGTTTTCGATGACACTCAGCACGTTTTTCATTGGAATCATAACTTTATCTTCAATCGCTAAAAAGTTAATTAACAAATTCTAGTTAATTACAGTAAAGTGGAGATTTGGGCCAGTTGGTTCATTGCAAGCAAAAAGCGCCGAAACAATACAGGGACACAGACGAAGGGAAACAGGACAAGGCGCACTCTCAACTGAAGTTTATTGAAAATTCACACGTTATATAGCCACAAAAACCCATTTACCCTATCTGCTTAGCCCGCGTTTCATAAATGCAAACTCATTCGTAGATAAGGACAGGGATGTGTCACTTATACACCTCTTCTCCCTAGTCCTAATTTCAAACGCCTCGTGTAATTCCCGCGACACTTTATCTTTGTACCTTGCCAAAATCTTCGTGTCATTGAAGGCCGGGGTGCACGAGCATCTATTGCAATGAATTGCAAGGTGCCCCGAAGGCGTCGTTCTTGTAGAGGCAGCGTGCTCGTGGGTGCGATCATTGACGCACCTGCCCGTCTGGCCAACGTATGTCATCCCACACGTCATGGGGATTTCATAGACGACGCCAATGGCGCATTCGACGTACTTATTTCGGTGTTTGGTAGTGCACGGATCTGAAGACGGCTGTGGGGAATTTATCTGGCGATAAAGTTGCGCCATCTTATTGGGCGCTGAAAAAACCACCGGTACATTGTAGCGCTGGGCTACCTCTTTTAGATCGTGCGTGACATTGTGTAAATATGGAATTACAACAGGCCTCGAAGTCGGTCTATCGCTGTTTGATTTCTGATTACCTTTAATCTTTTTTATTAAGCTTTCTGCCACTTCAACCAAAGACCTCAACGGAAAACCAGCCCTCTGCAGGCGTTCTATCTGACAATCGAAGCTGCCTTGCGCACTGTGCAAACATGACTTTCTGAGGGAAGCCCCCAGGCACGAACTGGCTATGCCCCTTTTCACAACCTTCGAGTAGGCGGAATCAAAATGAAGGATGCCCTTCTTTGATCGAGGCGCATACTTCCAGCAAACATGGTCCGCCAAAAACGATAGCTCGAGGTCCAAGAATTGCAGTTTGCTTTAATTAGGTAATTCATGCGTGAATGTTAACCCGGAGCAACACAATTTAAACACGTTTAGCAACTGAGAGACTTCACTGCAAGGGGGCCCCGCCGAGCGGCCGAGGACGAGGAAATCGTTGACGTATCTAAAGATTTTCACATGGTCATCGTTCGAAATTTTCAAAGCAATGTTTTTTCCACAGCTGCCTAGAAAAATGTCCCACAAGACAGGTGCAACACTGGACCCGATGCAAATGCCTTTTTTTTGCACATAAAGACTCCCTTCGAATGACACAAACGTATGTTTTAAGTAAAAAACCAGGAGCTCAAGAAAGCTATCAACATTGATGCCCGACGAATTCTGGAAAGCGACAACTCCGTTCAGGTCTATGCATTGTCTCACCGCCGAAAAAAGGGGTTCGTGAGGAATCGAGTAAAATAAATCCTCGACGTCGATGGAAAACCCACTGCGCATACACTGGCCCCCTGCCTCAAAATTTCAATGACGCATTCTGAATTTCGCACAATGAACGGGTCATGCAGCTCAAGCACGCACAAATGTTTGCGCAGGAAATTACCCATGTGAAACTGCCAAGCGCCTCTTTCTGTAACAATGGCCCTAAAGGGAACTTCAAGTTTATGCGTTTTAGCAGTAAAGGATACGTCGAGGTTCAATTTCTTGCTAGACTTGACGCTCTTTAGCACCCCCACAAAAACAAACAGCCTGTATTTCGTCCCCGCCTCTCTTATATTAATCGCATACCTGCCATGCATCTTGCAGAGACCCAAGTTCTGGGTAGTTGAAGGCATGGTGGTTTTCCGGGTTTTTTATGGTCATTTTTTCCGTCCAGTGAAAGCTCGGTGTCCAACGTGTGAATTTTCAATAAACTTCAGTTGAGAGTGCGCCTTGTCCTGTTTCCCTTCGTCTGTGTCCCTGTATTTTTTTCGGCGCTTTTTGCTTGCAATGAACCAACTCGCCCAAATCTCCACTTTACTGCAGTTTACTTCTTTTGCACCGGGCTCTGTTCTATGTTCTCCTAATAGCCATCAGTCCGTTCATTCCTTAATGAACCTTATCGCCCTCTCGTGCTGTCGAGCCAGGCACCTTTCATATGCCATTCGCCGTGGATGCTATCCATGTGAAGTGACCGCCCTCTTCAACGGAGTCCAAACTTCTACTGGTCATGCCAGGAGAGTTTGCAGAATTCTCCGGTCTGAGACCTGGAAACAAGTTGAGATGTACAGGGATTGCTTGAAGATCGCGTGCTATTCTTCTGGTGCGGGGACACACTCTGCAGAACAAGCCTTCAAAAACCACCTTCGAACAGCTGCACAATACACAGATGTCTTTTGGGAGCAAGTCCGGACTTCGCTGGTGAAGAAGGGCGCCGCCAACGTCAGGAAGCAAGAAGATGTCACCATTCTTGGAGGTGCCACTTTACCACCAAACATCAAGTCTGCCTTAAACCACGGACCAAAATTTAGCCAGGAACCGAGATTGTGCCCCGTCACAAAGCTGTCCTTGGTGAGATGGATTGGCGGCTTCTCTGTGCCTGAGCACCAAGAACGATGCGTAGCGGACGGCGTGGACGTTCTCCAACGCACCGCTGGGCAAATCAACGAGAAGCTTCAAGTCTAGCAATATCGTCAACTACTTTTCGGAACACAACCTCAAGCTGGTAACTGCAGACAAGGAAGGAGGATTCGTCGTCACTCCGTCCGCCATGTACGGTGTGAAGGCAAGCCAGGCCATCGACAAGAATTTCAAGCGAGTCTCTCCAGGACCCTTGTCAAAGGTGAAATGTCGGGCCCAGGACTTATGCAGCAAATTGGAACTATCGGGGTTGCTAAAGAGCGTCAAGTCTAGCAAGAAATTGAACCTCGACGTATTCTTTACTGCTAAAACGCATAAACTTGAAGTTACATTTAGGTCCATTGTTACAGAAAGAGGCGTTTGGCAGTTTCACATGGGTAATTTCCGGCGCAAACATTTGTGCGGGCTTGAGCTGCATGACCCGTTCATAGTGCGATATTCAGAATGCGTCATTGAATTTTTGAGGCAGGGGGGCCAGTGTATGCGCAGTGGGTTTTCCATCGACGTCGAGGATTTATTTTACTCGATACCTCACGAACCCCTTTTTTCGGCGGTGAGACAATGCATAGACCTGAACGGAGTTGTCGCTTTCCAGAATTCTTCGGGCATCAATGTTGATAGCTTTCTTGAGCTCCTGGTTTTTTACTTAAAACATACGTTTGTGTCATTCGAAGGGAGTCTTTATGTGCAAAGAAAAGGCATTTGCATCGGGTCCAGTGTTGCACCTGTCTTGTGTGACATTTTTCTAGGCAGCTGTGGAAAAAACATTGCTTTGAAAATTTCGAACGATGACCATGTGAAGATCTTTAGATACGTCGACGATTTCCTCGTCCTCAGCCGCTCGGCGGGGCCCCCTTGCAGTGAAGTCTCTCAGTTGCTAGACGTGTTTAAATTGTGTTGCTCCGGGTTAACATTCACGCATGAATTACCAAAAGAAAGCAAACTGCAATTCTTGGACCTCGAGCTATCGTTTTTGGCGGACCATGTTTGCTGGAAGTATGCGCCTCGATCAAAGAGGGCATCCTTCCTTTTGATTCCGCCCACTCGAAGGTTGTGAAAAGGGGCATAGCCAGTTCGTGCCTGGGGGCTTCCCTCAGAAAGTCATGTTTGCACAGTGCGCAAGGCAGCTTCGATTGTCAGATAGAACGCCTGCAGAGGGCTGGTTTTCCGCTGAGGTCTTTGGTTGAAGTGGCAGAAAGCTTATAAAAAAGATTAAAGGTAATCAGAAATCAAACAGCGATAGAACGACTTCGAGGCCTGTTGTAATTCCATATTTACACAATGTCACGCACAATCTAAAAAGGTAGCCCAGCGCTACAATGTATCGGTTTTCAGCGCCCAATAAGATGGCGCGACTGTGTCGCCAGATAAATTCCCCACAGCCGTCTTCAGATCCGTGCACTACCAAACACCGAAATAAGTACGTTGAATGCGCCACTGGCGTCGTCTATGAAATCCCCATGACGTGTGGGATGACATACGTGGGCCAGACGGGCAGGTGCGTCAATGATCGCACCCGCGAGCACGCTGCCTCTACAAGAACGACGCCTTCGGGGCACCTTGCAATTCATTGCAATAGATGCTCGTGCACCCCGGCCTTCAATGACACGAAGATTTTGGCAAGGTACAAAGATAAAGTGTCGCGGGAATTACACGAGACGTTTGAAATTAGGACCAGGGAGAAGAAGTGTATAAGTGACACATTCCTATCCTTATCTACGAATGAGTTTGAATTTTTTGAAACGCGGGCTGAGCAGATAGGGTAAAGGGGGGTTTTTGTGGCCATATAACGTGTGAATTTTCAATAAACTTCAGTTGAGAGTGCGCCCTGTCCTGTTTCCCTTCGTCTGTGTCCCTGTATTTTTTCGGCGCTTTTTGCTTGCAATGAACCAACGGGCCCAAATCTCCACTTTACTGCGTTCCACAGGAGAGAGATTTTTAGGAATGCCATGTTGTGAAGATGAAAAGTAGGAGTTGGAGTAAAGAAATGTTACTAAGTAAAAATAAGTAATACGTTTTAGAATTTTGCAGGGTGTACTAATAAAGGAAATGGGTCTAGAATTGTTAGGACAGTATTTGTCGCCGGATTTTTGTAGTGGGACCACCTTCCCAATTTTAGAGCGCAGCTCTTAGGTGCCCATTTCCGGCTTGAGCGGAGTCGCGGTCGGCGTAACCGCGCATTGCATTATGAAACGTTTTCCATAATGATGTCACACGTTACATCCCGTGTTACGTCACGAGGGTCAAGAGTGACGTCACGAGGTTACCCGTGAAGGTCACGACCTTCACTAGACATTCACGAGTGGCGTCACGAGGGAGGCGAGAGGGAGGGGAAGATGAGGGGGAGGAGGAGAGGGGTTGAGGAGGAGGAGAGGGGCATACCCTCCCCTCCGTAGCCTCCCCTCCTTCTCCTCAAGAGCTGCTCTCTAATTCGGCATTACAGGGAATTGTAAAGGCCTTTGATTTTTTCAGTCTTCTGAAGGTACGCCAGTACAGAGGAAAGTCTAAAGGATGTTAGAAGGATACATTTTACTAAACATTTTTGCATTTTTAAAGTTCGTGGGCAAGGCTACCGCGAGACTGTCGTGGTCGTGAACTTTGCCACTAGGTGACGTCAACTCGTTGCAACCTGGCCGTTCGAGAGGCATGATGCCCACTCCTCGCAGGAGTTGAATCGGCGCTAGAGAGAAGGAAATTCCGGTTCGGCAAAGTTTGATAGAGCTCGAGAGCACAGAGCGTGCCGCCGTACTTCCGCGGAGCGGCGCTGCTTTTGCGGGAAGTTTGACGTGAAGACATTCGGGAACATCAGCCAGATACAATCTGGCAATAGGCATATTTGTTTTGAATAATGATTGGCTGTCTTCTCGAACAGAAGATTGGTGTCTTTGTAGTGTGGCCAGAGCGTGGTTGGCATTTAGAAAATACAATAGGTGCAATAACTTTGTTGCAGTGCCTCTTTAAAGTCCCAGCCGTCGTTTAGCGACTGTACTCATCATCTTCAGAGCAAAACCACTTAGCCACATGTCGGTTACGACTTGTTGGTTCTGCGACAAATGCGTCACAGAATATGTCTTGATCTTTCATTACTTCATCGTGGTTGTGAGGAAGCCATTGTGCGAATTTGGTGCATCTGCCTTATTCCCATCGAGTGTCAGCTTGCGTCCGTCAGCAACGTACCAACACCTGCTCGTCAACGCGGCCCAAACCGTTCAGGACGAGCTCGTCTGCTTTCCCCGGTCCGCGAACTCCGCCATTTTGGACGAACTAGGCACGCTCATGGATTCGTTTGTAGCTAACAAATCAAAGCACTGATTTTCTTTTAAATTTTCTTTTGTTTTCTTTGTGGTTGAAAATGGAATTTTGAAGGCAACAACTTTAATTTTTAAGACAATTAGGCAGTTGAACGTCAAAATGTTTGTAAACCTAAAAACGGGTTAAAGCCAGTTCAACGATATTTGGCTGGACCTTTTCTCGGTTTACACGAGCTTGCGGGCCCTAATTTGAGCCACGTGCACACGGAGGCAACGGCACGAACCAAGGAGATGAATTCCTATGGTGTAATTTCAAAAATAAAGGATTACTTTCTCTTTTGTTTCTCCTTCTCAGAGCTTGAGGACGTAGTCATAAGGATAGCAGTGTTGACGCGGTCATGGAAATTACTCCACCGTGTGGATATTGAAGCGTGGCTCATAAATTGGACCCGACCATCGAGTGAGCATTGAACTTGGACATGTGACAATCAATACTTTTACGAGCATTCTGGCAGTGGCTTAGGCCCAATCACTTCAATGTCAAGAATAGGTTGTTTTCAGATAACGTCACTTCGCCATTTTGTTGTTAGATGGCAGCGTGATGAAACTTCTAAGCTTTTCTGCACTGCCAATTTGAAGGTAGGATGTGAATCTTCGCAGTGATCGTCTTCTGCTCGCGCCAGACTGCTCTTAACAACAAAATGGTGGACGAAATGACGTGGGTGAGAACACTTTATAGCAGAACCCTAACAACGTCTGGAACTCAGCACGTGCCCCAGCTGTGCTTTGCCAACCCCTTCGCGCGGCGATGATGGACATCAGCGCCATAAAATCGGCGCCAGATAACGTGGCTGCTTTTTCTGACTGCGAGTTGGGGTGATAAACGCTGCTCGTCTATCTTGTATTTGTTATGCAACTGTCATTGCGTGGAGAAGAAAAAATAAACGCGAACGTATTTTCTAGTTTATTAGAGTCAAGTATTATTTCTACACTGTCTTAACCAAAAGTATAAAAATCGGATGGATGCTTGGGCGAGTTGGTGAACCATACTCTACGGTGACAATGCAGAGAAACAATCACACACCAGATACTCAGAAAGACAAGCCCATACGCTGAACTTACAACTCTTGTGGATTCGACTACTTCGTTCTTCTTTTCGACGTCTGGATTGACTTTCCAGAACGTGATAAGCAGAAGAAATAGCACAAAATACAAGGAAAAAAGGCGAAAAACAAGACAAAAAAAAGGAAAAGAGAAAAGAAAAAGGAAGAAACGAAAAGAGGAACCCATACAAGTCACCCCTCTCCCTCACAGCTTTCATTTAGATAGAAATTGGAGCTATTTGATCGACAGCGCTATACAAGGACTACTTACACACTTGTCCTTCAGATGCTCTATTTTCGGCGCTCCCATTATTTCTCTTTTCAGTGGGTCTCGACCCCTACCTATCTTGGAACAATTTTAAAAATCTGCTACACAACCACAATTCCGACAGTGGATTCCCAAATGTCCAGCGACGACTCGGTGGGTGTTCTAAAAATGCTCCCTTAAGCGATCATTTAACTACCTACCAGTCTGGCCTACATACCCCTTACAACATGAGAGTGGGATAGAATACACGACTTCTTCAGTGCAATTTACAAAGCTCTTTTGGTGCTTTTTTGAACAACCATCTTCCCGGTGTGCTGACGCATTCATCTTTCTGTACAGACTGAGAAGCTTATTTGTGGCTGAAAAAGGCAACATTAATGTTAATGCGGTTAACTATCTTCTTGAGACCGTGCGAAACTTTATGTATATAGAGAACAACGGCCGTGCTTTTCTTCTCTGGATTGCGTTTAGGTCGTTCACCTCATCTTATTTTATTTAATAAATCCTCTGCCACGGTTGTAAGCAATGTACTAGGATATCCTGTTGGCTTTAACCTGTCAATTTGAGCATCAAAGCGAACATTAAGCGAATGAATACAAGACGTATTGAGCGCATTAGTGAAACATAACTTAACAATGCCTCGCTTAACAAGCTTGGAGTGTGCTGACTGAAAATTAAGGAGAGGTTTCTTCCCTCTCGGTTTGTATGACCAGCATGCAGGATGCTCCGAAAAAAATAATCTGAGGTCCAAACACCGCAAGGAATCTTCTGTGGGGCAGAGCCGTTTATTGAGAGAGTTTGGCCATACATTGGTTTGAATAGGCGAGCATCTCGGGGCCAACCACAGGCCGCGAAACAGCCCCTAGCGGTGGTCGTGTGCTCTACATTTGTGACACGACTATAGACCTTTTCGTTTCCTTCCTGTCGTTCTCAGTCACGTGGGTTCCGTAATCTGTATGCGGGACGAAAAAATAATAAACGTTTGAACCTGGAATATGGCGAGAAAATTAGCTGAGGCAAATCAGGAATGTGTGACAATCACACATTTTTCGTAAACACCTTCTATCTTCGGGAAGATCACAAAAAGTTGTATTCAACCGCATACCAGAAGTGACGATATTCAAGATGGCTGCGCGCTTGTGGAAAAGGTGTATACTTCGTTTCACCTTATGTGCGAGCGAAGCAACTGGAAATCGCGAGCACGGAGCTCCGTGCGTTCAGGCTTTGCTCGAGCGCGCGAGCTGGGGAGAAATGCAAAAGCGCTGGTCTCGCGCTTCTAGCTTTGCGCTTCTAGCTGCAGCGTCGCATAACCACCGCTTGCGGCGTGAGCAAACCAGACGAACAGCCGGTGCAGCGTATCAACGTCTTTATTGGTTGCGTCTGCAATATATAGTTTTTCAGAGCGGGAGGAGGATAAGGAAAGGGTTGAGGCAAGGGGGGAGGAGGAAGACGGGGTACCGGATATCTCTTGAGTCGGCGACGAACGAAATAAAAGAGTCAGCATGCACGGGAATGACAATGCCAGAAATAAAAAGCTAGTGACAATACAACAATTTCTCTC
>JABSTQ010008299.1:0-28228 GCA_013358835.2 Ixodes persulcatus | reverse complement strand
ATGCCTACTGTTGGGCGTTTTAGCTGTGATCATGTCTCATGGCTTGGAACGCCGCCTCCTTGGTCGGCGGGCAGACTTAGGAATAGTTTGTCTCTTCCTCTATTCTACGGTTATTGGGAAATCATCCCCTTTGCCAGCGACCCATACGCACCCAAGAACGTGGCGTTTTTGTATGGCATGGCTGCTGTTGATGACTGGCATAGGCGCGTACATCCAATCGGCGCTAACCTCAGAACCTACGGTACCGCCCGTTTCGAGCAGCATCGACACGATATTGCAGTTGCAAAAGCTCGTAGAATCGAGACAGATCCTTCCTTGCGTAAGGAAAGACGACTTCGGGCACCGGTACCTCGTAGCCCGTGGAGATTCCTTCGCTGTCTCCCTGAATGCTGCCCTGGACGAGAACAATAGTTCATGCATCGGCGACCTCGAAGGGGAAGAGTGTTTTCAGAGAGCTAGTCAGGGTACCCACGTGTTTATCGACGCGGTATTGGGTTACTTGGATTTGCGCTTGGCCTTCGAACATGGATTGGTTGCCTCGAGTGATACCATCAGTTACACTTGTCACGCAGTGCTCGCTGCCAAGAGTTTCCCGTACACACGAGAGCTCGTTGTTCTTGCAAGGACCGTCACGGAATCGGGCCTCATAGACTACGAGCGACGGAAGGAGATCTGGCAGAGTAGTCCGCTGTCTAATCGCAGTAACGCCAAAAAGAGGAGACCACTTGTCAAACAATATTTCAGCCTATATTTGTTCGGAATCCTCCTTGACCTGGCTTGTTTCTTCGCGGAACTCGTCTCTACACGCCTCAAGCATTTCGTCTACAGTTGCACGTCTGAAGCTGAGCACACATTGACACAGCGGGCGTGGTCGATTGAGGCTCATCTAATCCCGTGACAATCTGGTTGGTGGGGGAAATAGGTCACATTTATCTTTAGTAAGGACAGGAATCACTGTACTGGAGAACAATTATTAGCAGAGCGTGTAATTTGACATTTATCCCGTCACTTTTGTTTTGGATACAGTTCCCACTTATAAGGATTTGACCTAAACATATCAATACACGCGAGAAAAACCTAAAAAAACAACCTCAGGGTGTGATGTAATACCAAGAAGTTTCAACCGCCTCGCGCGGGCCGCTTGTGCGAGAATGCGAGACGGGTTTTTTATTGCTCGGGGGAAGACATGCGGAATTACCGGTGAAGCGCCGGGGAGGGCGCTTCACCGGTATTTCAAAAGCGCTGTTGTGGCTACTTGGGGCATTAATTTAAAATCAAATCTTTATATTCTTGATCCTGAGGCTTAATCAAAACACTATTTTTTTCTCAAATGCAGAATTTCTCTAGCTTCCTATTAATGACACAGTTTATTTTCTTCAAGTTATGCTGCAATATTAAGTGTTGACTTCAACGGATTGTCGTGTTGGCCTTTTATTTTTAATAGACGTGACTACCCCCCCTCCTCCCCCTTGCCGAGTACGGAGAATGGCATCATTGATAGATAATGGATAGGTAAGGCATGCCTAAAGATTCGAATACCTGGACAGACTATTTTAAAGATCAGAACGAAATCAGTAGAGAAAATGCCAAAAATTATATTTTAAGCGCAACGTGCGCTTCTGCGAATACGCTCAAATTGATTTTAATAAAGTTTAAGTATTTACGCTCCTTTCCTGTCACAAAAACACACGTTGTATCCTTTTGTGGTAAAGGAAGCCTTTCAAGGTCTGCTTGCCCTAGGCGATGCCTTTTCTCTGTACACCGATCCTTGAAGTTAGAGAACGATCACTCCACGGGAACGAGAGGCTATACACCTGAGTCGCTCGTTCTGCATCCAAGGCGTTAGAGCCATTTGGTGGTCTTGGTAAACGCACCAACGCCATGTCAGGTGTTTTCTCAAGCCACTTACTAAGTTTGTCTTTCACACGATCGTCCAACGTGCAATCAAGCACCGTCAAGAGTTGATCGTTTCGGCGCTCATCGCCTTTGTGCGTTTCCAATCACCGATTAAACCAATCACGCACAGCGAATGAGCCTCGTTCCTGCGCATCTTTTGTGCGTGATTGGCTGAGCCAGTTATACCAAACATATATTAGACTCTGTGTGCAGCATAGACTGTTCTGAATTCGCAACGGTCATGCCGCTGTGAAATAGTTTTTGTGTATACCGGGGACTGGAGGATGAACTTACAGCCCTGGCGAGATTGCTCCTCAGAAGTGTTGAACAGCAAGTGCCACCACCTTTTGTAGACAGACCAACCGCTCTTGAATAAACGTTCGAGACTCTCATCTTACGGCATACAAAACCGTGCATTGATCGTGTTGTTCATTTGTGAGGGTCAGGTGCGCAGATCCCAAGTCTAATCTCATCCGAGGTACAACATAAATATAACATCCGCACTCCTATGTACACTTCGGGTGTTTACAAACACGCAACCTCCTGCTCACGGATTGTTAGCTTTGCGAAGGCAAGTGAAGCTCGACCCTATAGAACCAACACGTGGCCCTTACGTCACACAGGTGCGGTGGTGCTGTCGACGGCACTGCGCATGCGCAGACGCTTCACTTCACGCGAATTCGCTTTCTGCTCTCGCGCAGTGCCACCTGGTGTGGGCAAACGCGGGCTTGTTTGTAAACAGCGTGTCGGTCTATATATACCTTCACGCGCACTCAAAATCTAAGTATTCAGAAACTCTTTATTGGAACGCAGTATCAATAAGTGTGATCGAAGCGAATTGCAGGGTACCGTGCCTCAGTGTAAGAGTCGTGATGCAGCCACAATGTTTTTCTGTAGAAAAGCTATAAAAAGATGCTCGGAACGTGCCTCGTCACCCTGTCAGAGATCATGATAGAATCGCCGATTTATGATATTTGACTTATGATAATTTCATTGCAAGCAGCAACTCTCCCGATATCCTGCTGGCCCATAAAAACGCCGGCAATGACACCGGCTGCGGAAGTAGGGCCGCAATATTGTAAGGATCACCGTGAAATCTTTGAAGATAGGTTACACGAGGGGTGCCAGAGAGACGTTCCGGTCACGGAGCAGGGCAGCCGGAACATGTTGCTGTTGGACATGAACCACTTGATGGTATAACTTAATGACTAAGAGCAACACAGCAACGTGTTCTTTGGCTGGTTAAACAGGCGGAAAGCTCACAGAGGTTGGCCGCAACCAATCGAAATGCGGCCTTTGCCGCAGTCTGATTGGACGAATGCGTCTGCCACGGCGGGTTTACCGCTTGGAGTGTGTCCCCCTAACGATGACGTCATTCGCGGGGATCGTCTTCTACGTGGTCTTGATAAAATCCCGTCAACTCTACAGAACAAAAAAAAAAAAAGACGAGTGAAATCAAATTTATTTGAAATAGCTGTGATCGACAATATCAGGTTATCACTGTCAAAGTATACCTCTTTCTTTTTAGTGGCTTATTATAGACCTTTCCAAACACGAGCTTGTGGCCGGTGCCATTTTGAGCGTTCGTGCGTATGGCGCGTGCTTTGCTCGCTTTCCGAAGCGACGAACACGCACGTGCTGGGCTGTGAAGATCGCACGCGGGACTGTGATTTTGTAAACATTGGAAAGGTCTATACTCTGCGTCTAATATTTTGTGCTACATATCAGAGCCAGCGTAGCTTCAACCGTGCAGCAGTCCCGCGTGGTGCTGGGAGAGCACGTGGCTTTGTTTCTTGCGCCTCATTTGCACGCGCTACCGGAGCTGGCTTTGACAGAGTTCGAGCACTATGAAAGCTAGGCTGACTTTTACAACGTAGCACAAAATAGTTGACGCCGAGTATAGATCACGCGACCATACTGCAATCTTACATTCTATTGGAATCAATTAAACGCAAGTTATTTCTATTTTTGTATCATTTTTTTCCGGTGAGGACGCGCTACTTTATTAGTTGTTGGAGGAATTTATGAACTCGCCTCACGCATAACCAAACCCAGTGGCAGTCACGGACACTCCAACCCTTCTACAGTAATGGCAGAGAGATGCACTTGTACGCTCTTAGAAAAAAGGGTATACACAGTTCTCCCTAAAGGTAGGAACGGTCTTGTAACCTATGTTCGTCTAGAAAGGCGAACATAGGTTCACGTTGTGTCGCCATTGAATCTGAGTTATCACGGCTGTCTGGGCTCGACAAAAGGGTACAGTCTCTTGAAGATAAAATCGCCAGGCTCGATCATAGACTTGCCGAATTAGCTGATAAAAATGATGACTTAGAAAATCACTCTAGGAGGAACAATCTGATTATTTATGGTTTACAAGAAGCTGAGAATGAATCGTCGGCGTCACTGCTTCAGGCTGTCACTGATCTCTTGTATTCCAAGCTTTCTATTTCCTGCGATGGCATCGAACGTTGCCACCGTCTTGGTTCACGCATAGATGGTAAGATCAGACCCGTAATTTTTAAAGTGATAGACCATAGAGAAAAAATATTAATCCTTAAAACGCCCCAAGACTTAAGGGCACTCGTATGTTCATCAACGAAGATTTTTCCCTTCGCGTGCGAAATATTCGCAGTCAGCTATGGCGTGGTACGGCTGATTTTAGACAGAACGGTGCGAAGGTGGTTTTGCGCTATGATTATGCACTTGTCAATAATACTCGCTATACGTGGGATGTGTCTAACAACTGCCTTGTAAGGGTCAATCCCCCTCGCCTTCCGGATAATTCTAATTGACTTCCTCATGAAAACTCGTTGACTTTATTGAATCATAATGCCAGGAGCATTCTCCCAAAGTCCACTGAATTTGCTGGTATTGCAACTGCATATTCCCCTCATGTGATTTGTGTCACTGAGACATGGTTGCATGACTCAGTTCTTGACTGCGAATTTACTCCACCTAACTACATTGTTGTGCGTTGTGATAGGTCATGTGGTAGGGGTGGTGGTGTTGCTTTATTTTTTAGGTCTGATGTTAGTTTCTCTGTTCTTCCTGGCTTACCCAACACTGAGTCACTCTGGTGTAAAGCTTATATCGATAAATTTGTTGTTGTTATTGGAGCAGTTTATAGAGCTCCGGGTACTTCCCCTCAGGTTATTTTTGATATTCACGATTACATCTTAAAGTATAACTTTGGTGGTGGTAAATTCATTCTGACTGGAGATTTTAACACACCTGACGTAAATTGGAAAACGTTAATAGTTGGTAGTCGTGATAAAATTATATGTGATGCACTTGTTGATACTGCTGTGTCATTCGATTTAGATCAAGTTGTTAGTGAATGTACTAGAGATAACTCAACGCTTGACCTTGTTTTTCTTAGTAACAGCATTGCCAAATCTGGTTATGAGTGCAAAGTGGTTGATGGTATTTCAGACCACAGAGCTGTTGTTGTGACACTTAATATTCGTGCCTTACGCGTAAAACCCGAGATTGTTACTGTTTTAGACTTTAACAGAGCTAATGACGAGTCAATTCTTGGCGAACTTAGTTTTGGCTTTGATGATTTCGAGACCTCTAGCCGTGACTATAATGTTGATGTGTTGCTTAGAAACTTTTGCTCATTAGTAAATGATTGTATTAAACGATTTGTACCAGTCAAATATAAAAAGACAAATCAAGCTCAGCCATGGATTACTAGAGAGGTATTGCAATTAACCCGCAGACTAAAAAGAAATCGGAAATTAAAACTTGGTGATAGTCCTTCGGATGTCAAACGGTTTGAAAGCCTAAAAAATAGATTAGTGGAAACAATGACAGTTGCTAAATATACTTATTTCAACGTTACATTGACTAACTTTATGAAGTCAAATCCGGCTAAGTTTTGGAGGTCGATCCTTCCTAAAAATGACATTTCCCGCTGTTTTATTATTGAAGATGAATGTGTCACTGATCCCGTAGACATTTCGAATGGCTTTAATGCACATTTTCAGTCCGTATTCACTGAAGATAACGGTTGTGAACCTTCCTTTTCTTTCAATCTCCCGTGTTCCTCGTTAGAAAACATTCCCATCAGTACTTCTGGCGTCCTCCATTTGCTCCTAAACATTGACTGCAAAAAAAGCGCAGGTCCCGATGGTGTTCCTAATTCATTTCTTCGCCGTTACTCTCTTTGGACATCGAGATACTTGGCCTTAATCTTCGAGAAGTCTCTCTCTTCTGGAAGAGTTCCTAAACTTTGGAAATCAGCCAGAGTTGTTCCCATCTTTAAATCTGGAAACAAACAGAGCCTTCTCAATTACAGACCTATTTCATTGACCTCTACCTGTAGTAAGCTCCTAGAGCATATAGTCTACTCCCATGTTTCCGAATACCTCGAATGCAATTCAATTATCTGCCCTCAGCAACACGGTTTCCGTCGTCATTTCTCAACCATCACGCAACTACTGGAATTCACTCATATTATCGCCACGACTTTAAACAATAAAGGACAGGTTGATGCCATATTCATAGATTACTCGAAGGCATTTGATAAAGTTTCTCATTCCAAACTACTGTTGAAGTTAAAGGTCATACTTAAAAATCCCCTTTTACTCGACTGGATCACTGATTATTTAAAAGACCGGTCACAGTTTGTTTCGTATGGGAATGCTAATTCATCAGAAGCGACGGTTAGTTCAGGTGTTCCGCAAGGATCCGTATTAGGGCCCCTTTTATTTCTCCTGTATATTATTGATATTGTAGATAACATTTCCGTTAAAGTTCGTCTTTATGCCGATGACTGCGTCCTATATAACGATATTCATTCGGCTAATGACCAGTTGTTACTTAATGAATCCTTCGCACACTTCTTCAATTGGACCAAGCAATGGCAAATGAAAATAAACTTTGAAAAATCTGTGTTTATGAAATTTACGAATAAGAAATCACCTCTCGTTTTTAGCTATGGCATTGATGAAATAGTACTAAGGGAGGTAAGCGACTTTAAATATTTAGGTATTATTTTTACTTCCAACCTTAAATGGGATAGGCACGTCGACTATATTTGCTCCCGCGCCCTCAGAAAATTGGGCTATGTTAAACGCACGTTAAAAAATTCGTCTAAAGAGGTAAAATTAACCGCTTTTAAAACTCTCGTGAGGCCGATTTTGGAGTACGGTTCAGTGGTCTGGGACGTTCATTTAAAAAAGGACATTAATCTCATTGACTCTGTTCAGGCTAAGGCTATCCGATTTATCTCCAATCGATATGATCGACACTTTTCACCTTCATCCGCTTTGCCAACATTAGGACTAGAATCTTTATCGTTAAGGCGAACTATCGAGCGATTGAAGTTGTTACATAGAATTGTTAATGTGGCATTGAATGTATGAAGTATATTTCCTTCTCAGATATTTCGTGCACTAGGCGTTCCCATCCCTTAAATATTGTACCCTTTCTTTCTCGCGTAAACAGTTTCAAAAATTCCTTTTTTCCGCGCACTGTTGAACTGTGGAATAGTATTGACGGTTCTACGCGTATGCTCCAGTACGACGACTTTGTTATAAAACTCGCGAAAGTTGACTTCCTTTGATGTTTGGTGTTTCTGGCAAATCATTTGTTGTTGAATATGTTCTCGTTTATTGTTCTCTCTACTCATGTTTTTAGTTGTGTAATCCACTCCTGCAATGACCTCAACTGAGGTCGCAGTATACATAAATAAATAAATAAAAAGGAAGAAACTTTCGTCCCTAAAACAGGGGAGCAAAGTTCCTCTGTCGCCGGCATCTCATTATAGCGGCCCCGAATCGAGCAATTCGAGCTCAATAAGGTTTAACGAGGACGCGACGTCTCTTGTGTGGACGAGAGGAGCAGCAAAAAAGGGCGTAACATGAGTTTTTCGCGAACTGTGTGTATTTCCGAAGTCAGCTTCCCCCCGCAGGTAAAGAAACTTCCGTTTCAAATGCAGTTGCTCAGTCTTCTCGTCGCTAGGACTGCGATGTTAAATAGAGACAACCGATACCAAGTTACTTCGCGCACTTTTTGTTTTACCTTTGCTATTCCACGAGTCACAATTCCTTCGTCAACCTCACATCACGGAGAAATCTTTGTGGACGATATCAAGGAGAAGTTTGAGTGCTTTTAGTTCTGCGATTGTGGATGATGCGGGGAAGCTGAGACAAACGGACGTAATAATGGCGAAATTAGGAATAGTTGCCGCAGCTCCTGATGATTTTGGTTTTGATGGCAGACTGAGCCATCGGTGAACATTCTTGTCCAACCATCGAAAAAGCTGTCGACGTGTCTTCCGCACTATTATGGGCAACCACATCCGAAACAGACGTTTTGCTGGGGAGTTGAGGGATCTCTTCAGATATATTCAAGACACCGTTGTAGGAGTGGGTGGTGGGGGAGGGTCGTCATCCAGTGTACCGACAGATTCCGTAAACGCTCCGTAGACTTTTCCTAGGAGTGAATCGGGATGCCCATCAAAGCGTTGCAAGAGGTTGGTGGCAGACCTTGTAAGGGTCTGCAGGGCGAGATGTCGTTGTGCCTGACGGAACGCTAGATTGGCTATTATGTTTTGTATAGCTTCGATTAAAGCGTGCAGATGAAGGAAGACAGAGGCAGATTCTGGGGTCTTTCCTTTGAATTAACTCCATCTTCGTGACCAGAGCGTCCCATACGAGCACAAGTGGAGAGGAATAAAGTAACCTGGATTGAATCAGTGTTCTATACATTTGCAGAGCCATATACTGCGAAGTTCCCCACGTGTATCTTCGGATCATTCAACGTACCTTAATGTGCAGGGCGCCCCCAGGTAGTGTCTGTTGCACGGTGAACGCCAGGAAATGCTGTCATCAACAAGCAGACCTAGGTAGATGTGGTTGAGCAGCCTCGTTATGGGAGTACCGTTTACAGTGTACTTGAAAGAGCTGGCCTCAAAGGGGTCGCTGACAGATCAAATTATTTTTTTTTATTATTATCAGACACGACTGAAAACGATAGAAGAACTTCTAATAGGGCTATTTGTTGAACGCTGCAAATCATGGTGTAAGGCGCAAAAAAAAAACGGACGGTAGAAAAAAAACAGACATACAGGCGCCTGTGTATGTATGTTTTCTCTCTTTGGTTCCGTTGTGTTCTGCGCCTTACACCATGAACACGAAATGTCGTCATTAGGCTCAAAATTCTAGACTTGGGAACTCAGTATTTGTGTAGTGAACAAAATAATTTCCAAAAGCCGAATTTGAACTTCCCGCGCAATCTGCGCCAGTACAGCAATGATGTCAAAGATTGAGTCCTCTCGCAACTGGGGTTTCTCTCACACCTCCGAACCGTCCCAACCCGAAGTTTCGTGTTTGCCCGCGTCCCGCGATGAACCGCTCTTCTCCCCGCGTACCGCCTATCGCTGTGAGCAGGCGAGGCTTCACTTTCGAGTTAGAAGTTCTTTTTGACCCTTTAAGCAATTGAAATTCTTTGAAACGACGTGAGGTCGAAAAAAACGCGCCGTGGACTTTTGTGAGAGACGTAAGGGGACACGTTGCGCCAGTTGGCTGTTGCTCAA
Source organism: Ixodes persulcatus (assembly GCA_013358835.2). Taxonomy (NCBI): domain Eukaryota; kingdom Metazoa; phylum Arthropoda; class Arachnida; order Ixodida; family Ixodidae; genus Ixodes; species Ixodes persulcatus. Next base: position 18,789 of record JABSTQ010008299.1, on the reverse strand, counting down.
CCGAAACTACGGTACACGGACACCAAACCCAGTTATTTTGACCGTTTGATGATTTCCTTCTCAAAGACTGAGAGGTCGTCGGATACCTAAAAAAGATAGCTTCGACCGATTCCCCGACCCGCCGATCATCCTCACAACTACATGTGCCGATCGCCGCCATGTTTACACAAGAAGGACAAAAAGCCAGGAGGCAACATCACTCCGGACTCCGACTTTCGGTATTTAAAAAAGAATGGCCGCAGTGCGTTCGCGATTGCGTTAAAAATATATCTTACAAATGCTGCCAAATAAAAATGATATAACTTAGCTTAAAAAGCTTTTTAATTGCGTAATCGATTACGTCACTTATACATAAAAGCGAGGTGGTGAGAAGAAGTTGTGAAAAATGCCAAAAATAAAAAGGTGCGTGCTTGCGTGGAGAATTTGTTTTTGCGTTGAGGTATTTTTTTTTCACGTGTCTATGACTAAAATTTGCGTCGTTTTAGACAACAAAAAAACATACAATCATTAGGTGTCGTGTTTTCTAAAGTAAAGTGGATGGTAAGCAAGCACCGCGGTTTTAGATGGCGAGATAGTTAAGCAAAGTTTACTGATTTCCTTCCGAAATACCGGCAAGAGTCAGTTAGAGACGACGTTGCATTTTATTATGCATGGCTGTTGGTGACGTATCCCAAAAAGCCATAGCACGTGCGAGAATTCATTTTGACAGTTTCACGGGCAAGAATTCGGGGAAGAGCGACCATCGCAACGTTAAAGAGAAGCGGGATTATTACACTTCTTTAAGAAACTTCTTGAGTGATGTGTTTGAACGTGCCGCAAAAGTTTGCGATGCAAACTGTGATATTCCGGCCGTGAGAAAGGCCTTGGTGAATACCAACGCACACCTCGTGACGCCGAGGACTTGGAAGCTGGTTGATGACAGTAGAGTGAGGAATCACATCTAATGCTTTGATAATATAAAAAAAGTGACGGCGTAACCGTAATTAGCTTATTCGGCTTCTTCCAATGCTGAGACTGGACCCCCAGTGGGATCTGAAGTGCAACGTTGACGGCAGAAACCAGAGTGTCAGTTGTTCAGGAATCGCGCCAACTGTTTCTAGTGCCCAGTTTTGTCTCCTAAGTCTCATGTGTTCGAGAACCTTTACAAGGCAGCAGGTGAGTGAAATCGGTCGGTGTGACGAGAAAATCTCCTACCGGTTTGCCGGGTTTGTGGTATAACTTCGGGGTTGAGAAACACATGCGGCAGTGCCACGGTGCTCCAGACTAAGTTTAACACTTCCAATAGTTTCGCCATCATGATGGGATCAATGTTGTTTCAAGCCTGATAGACCATCCCAGTCCGGCCCTGGAGTGCTTCTCCGACCAGTATAGGTCTTCTAACTGCGTCCTGAAACTCTTTAAGCGTGAAGTCGCATTTAATGTTGGGCGGTTGATGAAGGGGTTTCACTGATGAGCTGATTTGAAAGCCTCGAGGGGGAGAGATGGGATGAGATTTGATCGGCCAAAAGCTCGACAGTTCATGCTAACCTGATATTTTGCGATATAGCAAACGCCGTGATCTGAACCCGACGAACTAACTCTGATGCGAGAGCACGTGCCATTCTCCAAGCCTGTCTTGCGCCACCTGGAGCACCAAGTGATCATCGTTTCTGTCGTGACTGGTTTCGCTGAAGTCGGTTAGTATGGCGGTGGAAAGTTGCGAAGATTCTCCTATAGGGCTGATTATCATCCATTCTTCTTGTACGTAACGAACGATTTTGCGCTTGCCGTCAGCGGGCCCTCAGCTTCAGGTAGAGGATCGGTAATGATGCTGGCTCAAACCCGGGACCAGGACCAGCCTCGAGGCATTTTAAGCGCTCGCGTAATTGCCGTTGTGAGATTGAAGTTTCCTACTCAGAGAAGGTCTTGGAGGTGCAAGCGATACTGATCCCAATTGACGACTCTGTAGGTCCTATTTGCAGTTCTCGTAGAGCTTGGGATAAAGATCGGGGTATGATCACAACACCAGCTGTCATGTTGAGGTTGCCATCGTGCGCTGAGTTGTGAAGTAGCGAATCTGAGGTTCAGGACAATGTTGGAGACTCACCGTATAAGAAATTTCGCTATCCCATCATTTTGTGGAATGAACCCTAGCGTGTCCATTGTGGCATCAAAAGCAGGTCCGCGCTTCGTTGTGTGCTTATACCCCCAGGTGGGATTTTTGGCGTAAAAGTGTCCTAGAAAAACATTCTAAAAAGGAAGGTGTAGTCTTACACCCGTTTGTCCCATATAAGGCCCCCCAAAACTTGAGTTCGACGTACAGCGCAGTGAGGTGCAAATGACGACTCCAAATTTTGCGAGAGCTGGTTAACAGTGCGATATCACTTATTAAACAGCTAATGTACGTATCAAAATATACAGAAAAAAAAAACCCGAGGTGTTGCTGTAGGGCCATAAAAACTGCGGTTATGGTTGTTGTTTCCTTGTAGTCCCTAACAGGTACAGTAGCTATCTTAATAGGTTGCACCACTCGGGTATCAATCCGCTCGTGAAAGCTGGCACCGTCTGCTCGACGTCGATGTGCTGTACGTCGCACTGAAGTTTTGGTGTGTATTATATGAGACAATGGGTGTAAGAACATAACTTTTTTTTCCTGAGAGTGTAGTACGTTTGCTGAGCAGCGCGGCATAATCTTCGTCATAACCGTAAAGTCCCACTTAATCCCAGGGCGGACGTATACGCAGGAACTATTCACGCCTTCAGCTCGTTGCTCGCCCTCTTGCGGGGGAAACGGAAACCACTCTAGTGAGCGTCACCTCGGTTCTCCTAATCAGCGAGCACGGTACAACTGCTCGCGATTATGGCTCGGGAACAGTCATTTTTGAATGCAAAAAAAAAAAAAAAAGCACTCCTCGCTATCCGAATGCAGTACTGCAGCCAGTATGACAGTTTACCTTACAAGTGTGTTTTAGTATTGTGCATAGAAGCAAACACAAGCACTGTGCGCTTGAGTTACAGCTATGTGCTTTACGACGCGGAAGCCCGTCGTTACCATGCGCCAACCCAAGACCGCAACTTTGCGCTCCGCACACGCCCAGTGTGGAACACGCAACGTTAAAGCAAACACGCATTGCTTGCGTTCGCTCGTCTACGCAATACTAAAACTCACTTCTGTTTCACCGGTTTTCCAACTCCATCGAAGGTGCTGCGATGAGCAGACGTGCAAGCGAGTAGGCGTTTCTTCAAACTAGAAAGGCTGAAGTAAGCAGAGCATCGGCGAGTAAAAGATAAACTAAAAAAAAACTCTATAACAATTTTTTTTTCCTTTTTTTTTTATTTGGGGCATCTGGGCCGGATGGATATCGGCAAATTTGCAAGTTTTGACGATTGTCAAAAGCCAGGACTTTGGTAGCACCGTATGGTTTACTCAAAATTAATGTCGTTTTACATTTATTTCTTGGACTAACTAAAATGTTTTCATTGATTTCAGACTTTTTTGTTTTAGAACTTGTTAATTAAACATGTTGCAATAGACCCTTTCCGGAATTCAGTGCCATCTGGTGACTCAAATGGCAGTTTAACTTTTACCGTACTAATGGCGGCAATACACCAGTAGTCTGCAGTATTTTATGGGGCACCGCCACTCTCGCAAGTCAACGGTAAACGACAATATGCGCTTCATTGCACAGTTCTTTTTCAATCTCTTTCAGTGTCGACGGTGAAAAAGATGCAACCAGTCAGAACAAAGCGCCAACCCACATAGACGCCTTGAAGGTCTATACGTCAAGGGGCTTTGAAGTCGAGTAGGTGCTACTAACAGATGGACTGGGCCCGAGTTAGAAATGAACGCTTACGCAGCTCTCGCATCCGATTCCTGCTTCACGCAGCGCTAACGTCTTGAATGTATAGGCCTCGAATCATCTGCTTAAAAGCATCTACAACTTCTTCCTTCATCAAGTAAACAGAAGGCCGCCATTAGTATAGCACATATGCCATCTTTCAGATGATAGTGATCAAAGTGGCCAGACTGAATTCCTGAACGGGTCTATTTGCCCCGTGATAATAATATTTTTTTTTCAATTTTGTATTGCCACATTTGTTTACACGTTTGATATTAGATTATAAGCAACACATTTTATTAGAGCTTTGCGTTGATGTATTCCCTGCAATAACACCACAATCACAAATATACGCCATTTTGCTTTCAGGTCAAGGTGGTGATTTACGTTCTTAACTCCCTAGCTTCCTCGTATAAGCGGGAATAATTTGTTTATCTCAGTGTAGCCAGAACATTAGACAGGCACAGCAACTGGGATTCCAGCACGCATCTCCGACCCTCACTAAACCAGCCATTTGGGACAAAGGAGTAGCGCCACTTAGAGTTCGCTGGAGCCGCGAATAGTCGTGCCGCAATCCCCTTCACGTATGGTTACCGCGGTAAACTCAGCACCATCGTCACACAAGTCCGTCAAATATATTTAAAGTTGACCCAGTTCTTTTCGGACAAGTATCGTGGCTTTCGGCACTTTGTTCTTTGTGCTTTCAGTAACCGGCACGAGGGCTTGATAAACGAGTTATGGCGGAAGCGTGAGTTCTTCGTATTTTAAACGAGTTTCTTGAAGGGTAAGGACGTTGCATCTTATGGTCTGTAAATGTAGGCGTATATCTGAAAGGCGTGGCCGGATGAAGATAGTATTCCACTGAAGCATTGTAGGGCATGGAACATTTAGGGTATGTACCTTTGCGTGGATGTTGGGCTGCAGCATTATGCAATATTCACCAGTGTAAGCGCTGCCTGAATGAAGCCGAATAGGATGTGTAACCACGAGGCATCAATTCCATTGAGATAAGAGCATGTCATTTCTGCTGCCATTCTGATACATTTTATCCAGATTGCCATAGGTTTTTCCCAACGAGGTAAAGGGCCTTAGATCGTTAAACTGGCAGCTGAAAGTGACCCCCAGTTGGCCGCCGCCATGTTGCTCATTTTTGGCCACTAGACACGTGACCTTACCGTTTTCGTCTAGATTTTAGCAAAGTACAGTGCTCAAAATATTGCTCCTTGATCTTTAATAACTGTACCGAGGAAATAAGTTATGATACGTTTGTTTTAAGGCCAATATTTGCTTTCGCGACAAAAACTCGGGCAGCTTCGCAATGCCTCCGCTAGATGCTGACAACCGCGGCGCTGTATTTTGGATTTTATTGGAGCTAGACACCGATCTCTGAATCTTACAGTATTGGAAAAATGAGTTATCCTGTTTGTTTTTTACGGTGACCGCAATACAAATCTCGTCTCAGTTTTGCGTAAAAGCCTCAGAATTCGGTACGATCACGTGTCTATACTTCGTTTCAGCTTAGGTCAGAGCGCGGCCGATGTTATGAGCCGAAGGGCGAAAGAGGCACGTCATGGCGCGCTCTCTGCAGTTGACAGGACCAGCCGGTATTCGCCGTCTCTCTGTGCGTGCTCCTTCGCCGGCTAGTCCTATCAGGCGCAAAGAGCACGCCATGACGTTGCGCTTTTTGCGCTGTTTGATTGCCCTTTTGGCTCATAACATCGGCCGCGCTCGGACGTAAGGTGAAACGAAGTATAGTGGTCAAAATTGTACAATATGGCGGCAGCCAGGAGGAGGTCACTTTCGCCTGGCGAACGAGATACCAGTTTATCGCTCTAAGCCCCTCTACCTTGTTGGTTTTTTCGGAGCTTCCCGGGGTGATCTTTTTTTTTTAAGAATCAGTCGTTTATCTGTTCAATATTGTTGAGACCCTTTGAGTGTTCAGATCCTTTGACAGATGCACCGTTGCACGTTGATTTTTCAGTGCCCGTGGGAATGGTGACACGTGTCCTGGCTTGTTAGAAGCTGTTGCAGAGATGTTATCAGGTGGCCTTTTGATAAGTTTTTGAAACTGGTCCCGAGTGGCGCGGCGTAGCTTGATCCCTTGTCAACAAGGGCCGGTGCTTGCGTGTTTGTATCCCAGTTGCTAATTTTCTTTTTCCATCCGGCGGCTGTTGTTTTTTTTTGTTTTTTTTTCAGCATGGGCATTAAATAGGAAACTGCCAGGAAATATTTAAGAGTATGCAAGTAAAAAGGGATGTCGAGTTTCCTTATTTCGTGTCCTAGGGTTGGATATGTAATCGAAAAAGCAAAGCTGAAATTGTGTTGCCAAACAGAGCAGACACAAAGCAAAAAGTGCAATTCTTTAAAGTAGCGTTAAACGTCAACGCCTAAAACTCGCGATGAAGGAACACGCGTCTTGATGCATCAAACAGGAAGCTTCGATCTTAATCTCTCGACAAGGCATTTTGTCAGTTGCGTAGCAAGATTGTGAAAATTAATTTCATAATGCAAACGTTCGGCCTACAACGAACCATGACAACTAAAACATGTTAGGCTGTCCTTGTTCTGTAAGATATATTTATGATGATTATTATTCTAGATAGAAGACACTTTCCTAGCTAGTCGCGATTCCTGCCACAGAACACTCGAGGAAAAACTTCGACCTGAACGCAGTCCTTTGTCGCCAACGCCATGGTCGATAGATCCAAAAGAAAATAATCTATTCTGAAGTTCAAAAGCGCCGTCTGTTGTTCAAGGACAAGAAAGCGAAATAAGACGGCACCAGATGTTTCTTGACCAAGTAAATGCAGTGGCTGATATCGATCTATTTAGGAGGCTCATCCACTTCACGTAGTGGACGATGAAATGAATAGTTTGCTAAACCTCACTCCTCTGATCGACACTCGCAGACCGCGTTATGCATTTAAAGGCTAACTCGAGGTACAAGAGTTTCAGGTAAGTTCTCTTTAAGTCTTCTTTTAATCTGTTGCAATCTAGCGCTCGGTGATGTTCATGAGCTTACATTAAGCTAGAACAACTTCCGGGAGAAGGAAGCATGTCTGTCTGCTCGCAGTTCCGAAACAAATGTTAAACCGCCTGGCCACCGAAGAACCTGAAGACACCAGCAGACTCTCTTAGCGGAACAAGCTTGGTAAGTAAAGGATCAAGATATCCTATTGTTGGATCTCTACGCGTGATCTCCCTTAAAAACGGCACGACTTTAAATCTGAAGTAACACCACTCAGACATCATACAAAAGACAGGGTGTTATTCTGCGGACGTCATGACCAAACTATCTTCCGGACATGAATCAAGCCTGTTCGAAGTATATCTGCTTTATACATATCTCGAACGTATCTACAGACCGTATTTGTATGACCAATCAGACATATCCGCCATATATAGCAAGAAACACGACTCAGAGACCGTCTACAGACTGTTTCTTGTATGATGTATAAGCAGTATGACTGGGGAGTGGGAGTCACAACAACACCCCAATGCTGGTTCAAACTGGGTTAGTGACAGCGCAGCTATCAAAAGAATTAATCATTTAGAGCGTTGTTATTTTTTTCGTTCATTTCAGTTCGGGACTTAGGGAGCAAACTGGGCGGAAATCACTGAAACTGGCCATGAAGGACAACGCTGTTCACCTTCTCAAACTGGCCATCGTCATCCAGTCGCTCATGATGGGTGAATCGTCAGAAGTTGATATCATCTTCAACACACTGATGAGTAGACGAATCCGAAGCATAATTTTGCACCTCCCCAGCCCATCAAGCACGGCAAGCGACCGCATCGACGAAGTTCTCTCGCGGATGCTGAGGACGCCAGGTCTGGTTGAGTTTTGGACGCAGTATGAAGATCACGAAATGAGAGTGCTCCGGAAACACTCCGAGAACGGCATAAACGTGGCTATGGTAGTTCCGTGGTCATCGACATCAACAAGAGACAGCTATCTTGAAACGCATCAAACACCAAGTTATCTTCACACCCTTAGTGAAATGGTTCTTTTTTATAGGGTTCAACGAACCACTGTGGGACGAAGATCCAAAAGATGCAGGTTGCTCGGTCACGGCGGTAAGAGGCTTCGTGAACATCGATGCGCCCAGCGACAACCATCGAAACTGCATGCATAGAACATCCGAGATAGCCCACTTGTTTCCTAGTAGTGCGAAGAGAAGCTTGTCGGCTCTAAATGGAAAAACTTTCCTCGTCGCGGATAAATTAGTGACGCCCAAAGGTATCTTTCCACCCGGAAACTATAATTATCCAGGCATTATCGGTGTTATGAAAGCGCTACCTTCCCTAAATATTACCATTTTGCCTCGACTGTTCTCCTTGAGTGACACCAATCCGGATCAGATCAGTTTGGACCTCATGAGTAAAAAATTTGACTTCATCATCCTTGGCGCAATGGAGCCAAATGACAGGTACCGCTATATTTTCGTGGGCGCCATCACCCTATGCGTTAACATCCAATTTTTCAGTCTCGCGACGTCAACGCTAGACTTCAGCGTCGTGGACTCCATCATGATGTCAAAGACGCTGAGAGCATGCCTACTGTTGGGCGTTTTAGCTATGGTCGTGTTTCATTGCTTGAAACGCCGCCTCCTGGGTCGGCGGGCAGACTTGGGAATCGTTTGTCTCTTCCTCTTTTCTGCGGTTATTGGAAAATCATCCCCGTTGCCTGCGACCCATATGCACCCAAGAACGTCGCGTCTTTGCGTGGCATGGCTGCTGGCGATGACTTGCATAGGCGCATACATACACTCGGCCCTAACCTCAGAATTTACGGTACCGCCCGTTTCGAGCAGCATCGACACGATCCCGCAGTTGCAGAAGCTTGTGGAATCGAGACAGATCCTACCGTGCGTGAGGCAAGACGACTTCGGACACCGGTACATTGTAGCCCGTCGAGATTCCTTGGCTGTCTCCTTGAACGCTGCCCTGGAGGAGCACTCTAATTCCAGCATTGGCGACCTCGAAGGGGAAGAGTGTTCTCAGAGAGCCAGTCAGGGTACTCACGTATTTATCGACGCGGTGTTGGGTTACTTTGATTTGCGTATGGCCCTTGAGCATGGATTGGTTGGCTCGAGTGAAACCATCAGCCACTCTTGCCAAGGGGTACTCGCTGCCAAGAGTTTTCCGTACACTCGAGAGCTCGTTGTTCTTGCAAGGACCGTCACGGAATCGGGCCTCATAGACTACGAGCGACGGAAGGAGGTCTGGCAGAGTAGTCCGCTGTCTAACCGCAGGAACGCCAAGGAGAGGACGCCGCTTGTCAATCGATATTTCAGCCTATATTTGTTCGGAATCCTCCTTAGCCTGGCTTGTTTCTTCGTGGAACTCGTCTCTACACGCTTCAAGCATTTCTTCTTCAGTTGCACGTCTGCTGCTAAGCACACATTGACACAGTGGGCGTGGTCAGTTGAGGCTCCTCCAATCCCGTGACAATCCGCCTGGTGAGCGACATCAGAAGGTCACATCTATCTTAATTAAGGACTAGTAATCACTGTACTGAAGCCATATTATTAGCAGAGCGTCTTATTTGGCATTTATCCAGTCACTTTTGTTTCGGATACAGTTCTCACTCTTTCTCGCTCAGCTGCATTAAAAAAAAAACCTAAAGAGCTTCTTAAAAAAAAAAGTGGTGAATTGTAGCGCACTTTTCTACTCTGCATTTGAGTATTATGAGAATTTGACTTAAACTGTCAATACACGCCAGAAAACCCGAAAAACCAAGCAGTGGGTGTGACGTCATACCAAGAAGTTTTAATCACCATCCGCGTGCCGCTTCTGCGGGAACGCGTGACGCGTTTTTGATTTCTCGGGGAAAGCATCCGGAAGACGCGGAAATGTTCAGATCGCTGTATAATACGGTAAAATTCTCTCCTTCCGCCGAATGCGCCGAAAAGTGCGCTTCAGCGATATTTTCAAAGCACTGTTATGGCTATTTGGCGCATTAATTTGAAATTAAATTTTTATATTCGTGTTCCCTGAGGCCTAACGAAAACACTGTCTTTTTTTCTGATATACAGAATTGCTGTAGTTTATTTTTAATGGCGCAGTTTGTTTTCTCCAAATTATGCTGCAATATTAAATGTTGACTGCAACTAATTGTCGTGTTGGCCTTTTATTTTTAATAGTCGTGACCCCCCCCCCCCCTTCCCCCTCTTGCCGGGTATGGAGGATGACACCATTTATAGAGAACGGATTGGTAAGACATGCCTAGAGATGGGAATACCTGGACAGAATATTTCTAATACTCGGAACAAAATCAGTACAGGAAATGACAAAAAGTACTTCCTAGGGACAACGGGCGCTTCCGTGAAAACGCTCAACGTGATTTCATTAAAGTTTAAGTATTTACGCTACTTTCCTGGCACCAAAACACACATTGCATTCTTTTGTGGTAAAAGAATTGGTCAGGGACCTCTCAAGGTCTGTTTGCCCTAAGCGATGCCTTTCCTCTGTACACCGATCCTTGAAGTCGGAGACCGATCGCTCCACGAGAATGAGAGGCCATAAACCTGAGTTTCTCGTTCTGCATCCAAGTCAGAAGAGCCATTTGGAGCTCTTGGTAAACGCACCAAAGCCATGTCAGGAGCTTTCGAGCCACTTACCAAGTTTGTCTTTCACACGATCGTCCAACGCACAATCAAGCACCGTCAAGAGTTGATCCTTTCGGCGCTCATCACCTTAGTGCGTTTCCAATCACCGAATAAACCAATCACGCACAGCGGATGAGCCGCGTTCCTGCGCATATTTTGTGCGTGACTGGCTGAACTGGTTATAGCAAACATAGCCGCGTTCAGCATAGACTGTTTTGCACCATAAACGGTCAAGCCGCTGGGAAATTGTTTTCCTGCTTATGGAGGGAGTGGGGGTGGAATTTACAGCACTGGACAGATTGCTCCTCAAAAGTATATTCTACACAAAGTGCCACCACATTTTGTAGACACGCCAACCGCTCTTGAATAAACATTCAAATCTTTCTTCTCACTGCTCACAAAAACGTGCATTGATTGTGTTCTTTATTTGTGATGATCAGGTGCGCCGATCCCAAGTCCTGTCTAGTCCGAGCTACAACATAAATATAACATTACACTCCTATACAGGGTGTTTTTTTTTTTAACTGCACCAAATTTTTAAATAAAGGGGAGAAAAGTTTTATGAATGCGGTTTTCACTGCGTGTTTATATGGCTCGGCGGACATTAGATGGGAATATAACCATCCCTATTATCAGACTAATTAACTAAAATCCGTTAATTAACTTTTTAATTACTGTAATTAGGCTATACGTTTCTATTACGAACTTGGAGGCAGTCATATGCCAAGACTGTTCCATTTTGTAGAATTCGCGTAACCAGTTTGTGTACCGCGATATTCGTCCACGAATTTTGCACTTTTATCCGGCTAATGTAGCAAAGTTCGGCTATAGTGGCCACTTTCGTGGGTTTGCCGAATTGAGTGGATAAAAAGTCGGATAAAGTAAAAAATTCAGGGGCAGATATCTTGGAACACAGGCACATTACGCGAATTCTACAAAATGGGACAGTCTTGGCATAGGACTGCCTCAAAGTTTGTAATATAAACATATATCCTAATTACAGTAATTAAAAAGTTAATTAACGGATTTTGGTTAATTAGTTTGATAAAAGTGATGGTTATATTCTCATCTAATGTCCGCCAAGCCATATAAACACGCAGTGAAAACCGCATTCATAAAACTTTTACCCCCTTTATTTAAAAATTTGGTGCAGTTAAAAAAAAACACCCTGTATACACTTCGGGTGTTTACAAGCACGCAACCTCCTGCTCACTTTTTTTTTTTTTTTTGCTGTGCAAAGCAAGCAAAGCTCGCCCCTACATCCACGCGCACTCAACACTTAAATATCCAGAAACACAGTATCAATGCGTGTGAACGAAGCGAATTGAGAGGTATGTGTACCTCAGTGTAGAAATCGTGATGCAGCCACAACCTTCCTCCGTGAAAAAGCGAAAAACAATGCCCTGAACTTGCTACGCCCCCCGTTTCCTAAGATCTGAGAGACGATGGTAACTTCGCCGATTATTGATATTGACTTATGATAATTTTATTGCAAGCAGCGACTCTCCCGATTACCAGATGGCCGATAAAAAGGCCGGCAATGACGCCGGCTGCCGAACTGGGGCCGAAATATTTAATGATCGGCGTAAAGTATCTTAAGAGATAGGTCAGACAAGGGGTGCCAGGAAGACGTTCCGTTCGATGGAGCAGGGCAGACGGAACAAATAGCTGTAGGACTTGAACCACGTGTTGGTAACTGAACGACAAAGAGTAACACCACTATAGTACAAACGCGAATGAACCCAAGACAAGAATCGTGTTCAGTCGCTCGTTCAACACCCTGAAATCTCACAGAGATTGGCCGCAACCAGTCAAAATACGGCCGCCGCTGATGTCTGATTGGACGAAAGCGTCTGCCACAGCGTGTTTACCGCTTGGGGTGGGTCCACTAACGATGACGTCATTCGCAGGCCTTGTTTTCTAGGTGGCGTTGCTAGAATCCCATCAATGCTACAGAACATGGTGGGTGTAACGGGTCTGGGAGAACTCGTGCTCTCTGAAGTTCCGCACATTTCGCCGCTACATATATATACGTATTCGAAGCCGCTTCAGAGGAGAAACCTCTTTGGAAAATGTTTTCTTCACTAGAATCTCAGTGGATCTTGAACAATAGAGAACAAAGAAGACGCCTGCAAAGACGAAACCTAGCTGCTACGCTTCCCAGCATCTGGTGTGGATTTCTGCATGCCACAGGGTGACCCGTTTTTTTCATTGTGCAGTAAGTTCCGACCTAGCAAAGCTTCCGACAAGGGTCTAATAACAAATGGACGTCGAAAGTAAAGATAGCTCCGAAAAGCCGATTACAACCGCCCCCTCCAAACAAACAAAAGGAGAGGCCAAGTTTGAAACTGGGACAATTAGTTCGATGAGACAACTTTTCAAGTTGAAGCCCCCCCCCACCCTCTAAGAAAAGTCTGTGATGAACTTTCCAATAACGAGAAGGTCACTGTGACCACTTCCCCAACTACGGGTTTACCTAGAACGAGGTGCCCTCTTTGACCAGTTCACCTATGACCCGTTTCCCTATGACCACTTGGCTGTGACGAGTGGGCCTGTTCCCGGGTGTAACAGCTTAAAAAAAACGAGGACGATGAAAGGAATAGACACGACAGGACAACAGCTGTACTCGCAACTGAAATGTTTTATTTGGAAAGGAAAAGAGAACACATACAAAATGTAAGGGCGCAAACGAGCTGGTGTACATTGCACATGGTTGAAAAAACCCCGAGACTGCGGGTAAACGACACGACACTAAAAAGTCTCTATAGAGACTTTTTAGTGTCGTGTCGTTTACCCGCAGTCTCGGGGTTTTTTCAACCAAGAACACATACGTCAGTACCAGATTACACAGCGTGTAATCAAACAATACGCCCTCCACAAGGCACGTGTCATCCAAATAGGTTCACTTGACGCAACCCATGCGTCGAGTGAACCTATTTTGATGACAGTGAACCTATTTTGATGACAGTGAACCTATTTTGATGACACGTGTCTTGTGGAGGGCGTATTGTTTGATTAAACACTGTGTTTTCTGGTACTGATGTATGTGTTCTCTTTTCCTTTTCAAATGAAACATTACAGTTGCGAGTACAGCTGCTGTCCTGCCGTGTCTCTTCCTTTTATCGTCCTCGTTTTTTGAAGCTGGTGCACCCACCATGTCAAACTTTTACCAACTCGTCCATTTCAACACCTTGCTACAGAAAAAAAAAAACTAGTGAAAGCAAAATTATTATAAATAGTCATGATCGAAAGCATGAGGTTATCAGTATCAAAGTATACACCTATTTCTTTTGAGTGTGTTTACTATACTTTGCGTAAAGTATTCTGTGCTACATTCTCAGAGCAAGCGTAGCTTCCACTGTGCAGCAGTCCCGCGTACTGCTGGGAGAGCACGTGGCATTGTCTCTAGCGCCTCATTTGCATACGTTAACGCAACTAGCTTTGACAGGGTTCGAGCACTGTGGAAGCTAGGCTGGCTTTCACAACGTAGCACAAAATAGTTGACACCGATTATATATCACGCGAGCATACTGCAATCTTACATTCTATTGCAATTAATTAAATGTAAGTTATTTGTAATTGTTTTTTTATATTTTTTTTCGTTTCGGTGACAATGCGCTACTTTATTAGTAGTTGGAGCTGTTCATGAACTCGCCTCACGCTTGACCAAACCCAGTGGTAGTCACGGAAACTACAACACGTCCACAATAATGGCGGAGAGAGATGCATTTGTATACTATACGATGAAAAAAATAATGAAAGGCTGAATCGATTTATAGATTTAACCCTTAAAGGGGCTATGCAACAATTATTGTACTTTGCCCAAATACCGCTTAGAACGAATCCCTGACGTTAATGACCTATAAAACACGCGTTCGTTTTTCACCCCACGCAATAGAAGTCCCAGTAAAAAATTAAAGAAAATAGAGCAGCGTTCACCCCCTCAACTCGCAGCCAGAACAAGCGGCCACGTGATCTGGAGCCGATTATATGCCGCCAATGTTGATCATAGCCACGCGCTGGGGTTGGCAAAGCACAGGACACGCGCTGAGTTCGAGACATTGTTATGGCTCGGCTATTGTCATCGTTGTAGCGATTGGACACGGGCCCCCTACCCGAATGCTTCTCGAGCTAGTAATTATCACGAGCCCAAATCGAGTGCCCACGCCATGCTCGGGTCCAATCTATGAACCGCATTCAAATATCGGCAACATTGATCACGGCACAAATAAACACCGTGGAGCGTACGCCGCCCCGGTCAGTCATCGTCCACCCTCACAACCAGGCTGCAGTCGTCTCTTCTCGGCGGGTGCTTCGGCCCCCTTCGTCCACGTTCCAGAAGGATCGTGACAGGGTGTACTGCGATCCCCACGTTACGTCATCAAACTTTGCAAAGGAGAGATTGAATAGAAATGATCGCTTTTGTCCTCGAAATTTCACCTCAACAAAGGAGTTTTTTGGCCAGTGGCGTTGCGTGCGACGATCCTTGAGTCCCACTGGAGCCAGTAAGCTCGTGTAAAGTGAAAAACATTCCAATTGAATATCGTTGCACCGCTCCTTTAAGTCGGGGTCAGACTGCTTATACATCATACAAAGGACAGTCTGCATACAGAGGCAAACGCGAGTCACAGCAAGATACGTGCTTCGAATGCCGCATGGCAATGAGTTCAAGGGGAAAACATGGCACGCGTCATTTGAACCGCGGATATTGCGGTGACTCGAGTTTGCAGACTGTTTTTTTATGATGTGTGAGCAGTGTGACTCCGGCTTTACGCTATGCTAGGTAGCGACATTTGTGTTTGTGCATGTCTGTGTGTGTGCTATGCGGATAATCAAGTTGTCTGCTTGCGCGATGGCTGCGGTGACGTCAGAGCGACGCCGAGTTCTGATTGGCTGTGATTAGAAAGATAGTGGTAAGTCCTCACTGTTTGGCGCCTTGAGGTCTGCCCATTATTTTTTTTTTTTTTCAATCAGCCAATAAGAGCTTGGCGTTCTGACTTAATTGCAAGAAGCAGACAAACTTGCGCTCCGCTTATTCACTGGCAGCTAGTGAAACTCAGGGTGTTGGTTATTCTGTTCGCGCTTCTCGCTTACCGATTGGTTTTTCGGCGTTCTTATTGACTCATGCCGTACTCTGATTGGCTGCGGTGCGATAATGAGATACTTTGGACTGTCACTCCCTTCGTTTCTTAATATGTTGGTGACTTAACTCGTTTTCACCTCAAGAACCGCAGTAAAAAAAGTCCGGCTCCTCGCGGAACATTACTAATTTCCCCTTGTATGTAGAGAGTTAAAGCGACCATGAAATGATTTCCCAGTTTTTGACGTACGTCTTTCTCCGCCCTTGGAAGGGGGTGCAAAACTGAGGGGTGTCGCGAAAACTTGGTCGACTTGGTCACGAAAGGAACGTTACACGGATCACACCGCCGAGAACCACGCAGTGCGCACGCGCGTCCTTTCTTATCTGATGGCTTCCTCGTTTGCTCGCTTCATCGCGACGCGGTCATGTCCGATTGAAAAGGCGATAGACGCCGCTTCACGCCGCTACGGCAGTCGGGATTCCACAATCTTCGCTCATCGCTAGTCTATCTGTGCTGGAACGCAAACTAAATGATATAGAAAACTGCATCGGGCACTGATTGGCTATTCTCTCGGGTCACGTGACATGACGTTGAAATGTAGTTTTTTCCTATGCAGTTCGAGCTACGCTCGTAAAATGATGCCGTTGGTGGTGACGTCAAAATGTCGTCACGATGCACTTCGACGATGCAGTTAACCGAGTGGTCGAGAAGAAGCCGGAGATCATTGAGCACTCTAAAAGATGGCGACCCTAACATATGCATCTCTACTGTTGGGTTCGCCAGCGGATCGAGTTTTTAGAGATCACCGGGATGCTTTAGAGACGAGCGATGCGAGGTTTGTGGGCGAATACCGGCTGACCAAAGGGGTGTCTCGTTGGCTGTGCGACCAGCTAGCTTCGCGGAAAGCTCCAGCGGCGTCGCGAAAGGCCCCGTGTGCTGACGGTCGAACAACAAGTCCTTGCAGCTCTACGCTTCTACGCCGCTGGCGGCTTCCAGGTTACCGTCGGGAGTGACGAAAACATTGGTGTTCACCAGTGCTCTGTGAGTCGCGTACTTGTTGATGCCACCAACGCTATCATCGATTGCCTCGGATCAAAGTGGCTGTGTTTCCAGCAAACTCAAGCAGCGAAGGCGCTCACAAAAAGGCAGTTCTTCGAGCGATGCAAGTTCAGCGGCGTGAACGATAAATATTCTAAATACTCTTACACGATTCAACACGATTGTGTTTTCATTTCAGTGCACCCCATATAAGCGATATGGCTGAGCGAAAAGCCAAGCAACGTTAACAGGCTTAAGTTGAGCTAGTTGGTTCATACTTAAGGTAGATATATATATATATATATATATATATATATATATACTTTATTCTAAAGCAACTACTTCAGGTAAGGCCATCTGAACTAGAATAAACATACACATAAAGAAAAGACCATACACACCGTGGGACTAACAAATTCCTCCTCTTCTACTACGAACCCAACTTGAGGGAAATATTCCTTTTTCCTCTTTTTTACTTCCTACTTCACCGAAAATTTAACCCCGAGGGAACATTTTTTTCTTTCTCGTGCAGCACGAGAGAAGTTGCATTAACGCAGTCAAACAAAGTCAAAAAGTCAAATTTGTCGTTAGTTGTTTATACAGCAGGAGGTTAGTCTGCCTAAACATGGCGACATCGTTACCCAGTGTAGATAAGCAATTTAGCCAGTGCAGTACGACTGCCAGCCTGGGGCTTTTAACGTGCACCACGCAGTAGTGATACACTGCCGAGCAGCACACGCTATATCCAAATCCCGTGCTCGGGCGTGGCACACACAAGTACTCCAGTGGCCCTTCCATTCTGCTCGCGTTTTGATGGACGGGCCTTGAGCGTTCAGCTCGTCCACAATTTTGTCCCACAACTCGTCCCGCTCAGGCTTAGTCAGAGGACTGTCAGTGGCGGCCCTCGCTAAAACTTGGTTTTCTCTCAAAAAGTCGTTCAGAAGCCTACTCTGGTGGACCGACATGCGAGGACTTCCGCTTTTTCGTGTTGTCGTCCATGACTGCCTGCCTGCGCAGCGTAAAGGGCTGCTGCTAATGCTAATAGTTTTTGTGTAACTTAAGTAAACTAAATATTTCATGTGACAAATTTCAACAAAAAATAGTTTATTTAAATTACTCTGCACTATACGTTTCAGATACTTAAGAGCATTGCTTTCTAGAACCCTTCATTGCCGAGTTTTGCGATTCTCCGAAATTCCCTGTAGGGAGAAAAAAAAAACGATGTAGTTTCAACTCAATCGCCACAGTTCGGCGACGTCGCCGGACACATCACGGTGCAGTTCTCTTCCGTTGTAGTTTGTTGGCGATGGAGATTCGGCCCCTCCCACCGGCGACGTCACGATGCAGTTTCTCCACTTCTTTTTCCAGCATAGACAGACTGCGGCCGAGCTCGCGTGCTCTGCGGCATGGGGAGTTTACGCGACTCTCTCGCGCGACTCGGCGAAGCGTTAAAGGGATACTGAACCAAAGACTTTAGTGTCCGTAATAATAGCGAATTCGGGTGGTCCTTTCCCGGCAAAATATTTTGCCATATCTCCGGCAAGGGCGTTCGCGTGGTCAAAGGCTGGTGAGTGCGCACCGTTGGGGTGGCGCTTCTCAGGCGAGTGCCGGCAATTTACCGGCACAATTTTCGCCCGAGCTTCAAGAGGTCGGGCAGCTTGTCTGCCAGACTGTATCCGGTGTCGTCATATCCGAATCGGGAAAGGGAACCAGACGAAACAATGCTCGCCGATAGCGGGTTCGAGTAGAAAACGAAGCCATTGAGACAGACACCCCTCTGTGGTCCGAGAAAAGACAGCAATAACAACGGAGATAAAGATAAAATATTTTAAAGGGAGCTTGCGTAAGATCAGTTAGCTATGGGGCATAGCGTGTTATTATACAGCTGTAAAAAAAAAAAAAAAAAAAGATGTATTGATAGTGCTGCAGCTCGAGACTTGAACGCGCCTTACTATTTTAAAGACTGCCAAATGAAAATGCTGAGGATTCCAGAAAAAAAGGTAATAACAAGAAAATAAAATATAGACAGCGACGCTGGTGAGCTTTCTGGGATTCTTGTAAGATGGCAACAGTTCATCGGGAATCTAAACAAAATATATTAAAATTTCTTTACCCACATCTCAGAGTCCGAATATATGTTGCTGATGCCTACAGCGTGCATATTGTATCATAAAATAATCGAGGAAGAAGATAACAAAGTTCACGCGCGACCCAGCCAAACAAAAACGCCAGTTGCCGTGC